>JARQWZ010001164.1:0-50000 GCA_033150135.1 Gobio occitaniae
CATCTAGTGGTGAACTTGTGTATGACCATCCAGTGAATATTAGTTTCTGTTCCTCTCAATTCTGATTTCGTTTTAACTCCTACGGTGGCCGATTTAGTCCAATATTAACATGGCTTCCAGTTCGACCTCGTCCACATTCGATCGGTAGGGTTGGGCGATGTCCCCTACCTGGGGTAAATAGGTAGATAATATACTATATCTCTTTACATAAATACTATTTTCTACTTAAAACGATCATTTCGTTATTTTTACTAACCCAAATAATGCCTCATCCGCTAGGTTGCACGTGAGGGGGAAAAATAGCTTCCTTCCACTTAAGAGTTGAGCTCTTTATATTTTAATATATCTTTTTACATAAATACTATTTTCTACTTTTAAAAATTAATTTCGTTATTTTACTAACCCAGTGTTTTGTATGTGAAGCTGTTTCACGTGAATATTACCTCAGGAGTGAAGCACAAAGCTTTGTTTAGCCTAGAAAGGAAATAATGGTCAGATTGCACTTTTTCATTCTGTTTTGTATCTGGTCAATCGATTTTCCGTGAATTTTAACAATAGGCCGAGTCCATTTTATCCCAATGGACATGGACATCTCGTTTCTTTTCCCAAATCTTCACTCATGTCGTACCCATGTTCGCAGGGGATTATAAACGTTTCTTCCTTTCGTTTGCTTATAATTAAGTCTATTATAACTATTCACATCCTTTACTGTGGGAAAGTATAACAAAACACTGTGGGACGAATATATTTTTTTTTTTACTGCAAATTGTATTTAACACAGTTTGTTCTTGTTATTAAACTTAGTAAGGCGCGTCAAGTTTGGTTTTTTTGAATAGCGCATTTCACACACACGCCGCGGTGATTTTAGTTTTGTTTTCTCTGGCAGTGAATAATCAAACAATGCCTAAATGTCTTGACCTTGTGGAAGATAAAATCCGCTCTTCAGACATTTTGCCTAGCAATATCAGGAGAAAACATGAAGATGAAGATATTCGAGAAGGTCTATCCAGCTTGTGTCCCATTCCTCTCAAAGCGCAGAGCGGTATATGACGCATCTTTGCGGGGAAATAGTATGAATCAAATCTTTTTCTAACTAATATTTAATTTTCTTATATTCTTGAGGTAACCATTATTTACTGAAAATCGTTTAAATGTTTTATAGGCTGTGTTGTTTCACTGACGGAAGTGCTAAAATAAACACGCTTATGGATGTTTCAGCCTCAAATGATTTCAAAATGTAGGCTATATATATCTGGCATTAGACTACAGTATTTAAAATGGCATATATGCATTAGTTACATTCTCAATTTAATTTACAGAGCAATCCCTGCTAAGTTTTTAGTTTAACTAATACTATAGAAGCGGATTAGTGTGTGTCGCACTCGCAACGGGGGCGTGGCATCACGATGATATCGTCCATCGGCACAACCCTATCCTACGGTAGCCCAAGATTAACATGGCTTCCAGTTCGACCTCGTCCACATTTGATGCCATCGAGTGTTAAAACACCAAAGGCGAAGCTTGAGTTTACGGGAATGTCCCTCTTTGGCTAATGTACTTTCAAGATGGAGGGTCAACATGGCGACCCGCATTCGAACCCTCACCCGTATGTGTTTACAATGGCATATTATAAACTTACCAGAATACTTTATTACTTGAAAGAAGTAAATATACATTAATGAGCACATATATTTTTGAAAGAACTAAGTGTTTTTAGCTAAGAGTAAACTAAAAAAGTTACACAGTGTAGCTTTAAAGTTGTCCAGCTCTAGTGACTGACACTAGGGGTTGCAGCCTTTATCCTCTGTGTTAAAGCGTCCAGACCCGGGTTCGAGTCCAGCTTGGAGCGGGCGGTGTAAACAGGAGGGGTTGCACATTTAATAGTTACCTGATAATTCATATTTTTAAACTGTATTTTCATTGTTGAAGTTCAAAAGTCTGGGTGTGCGACAAGAAAACAGTGATTTTGACACCTATAAGGAGGTTGAAGAGTATGAAAAATCATAATAGAGTAGTAAAAACAAATTAAGTTGGTTTTATTGTTAGCTTGACAAAGAAAGAGGAATTTGTCCAAAATGATATGTATTTTTAAAAATATGACAAAAGAACATAAAAGTGCCCGTAGTCTAAGAATCACCCATATAAATATATATAATATATATAAAACCTCATATTGGCCAGTGTTTCAGTTTCATTGTTCAACATGTGCATGCATGTGTTATGTATGTGTGATATATATATATATATATATTAGGGATGCCACAATTCTCAATATAATATTGAACCGTTCGGTACGGCATTCACGGTTCAATACGCGTTTGTGAATTACGTTTTTTTTTCGGTTTCGCATTTAACTAATTATTTTTCTACAAATTCTATAATTTTCCTCCATCCCAATACTGAACAACGCGACATACATTCACATCACATCACAGGTTAGTGGTGGAGTTATACTCACGGGACACTATAGTTATTCACAATCACGAAAGTTCATTATTTGCATGCGTTTTAAAGCCTTGCCGGTTTCATTCGCGTATGCGGTTTTAACATGTGCTTTTCAGAGCGCGCGCACTAAACGCCTGTCAAACACGTGAATACTGGACTAAGTAGTCGTCTTACTGCGCTAATACTGTCAAATACACACAAGGTTAACATAAACACAGTCGGTTATGTCTAAAGTGAAAAATAAAATCGCGTGTGTCTGGATATCAGATGCGCGCAGGTCTTTAATTGACAGCAGCGCAGCCTATAGTGAACACGCTGTCCTTAAAGGGACAGTTCACCTATAAAATGATGTCATTATTTACTCACTCTAATATTGTTTCAAACCTGTATTCATTTCTTGATGACCGAATTTTCATTTGAGTGAAATCCCTTTAATGTTAATACAACAACAAAAGACAAAGAGAAAATCACTCACTGCTCTTGACTGAAAAACTAATACAGTAGCTAAGAATTAGTGTATATTTTATAGTGAAGTCTATGTAGTGTTTTATTTTTACATTCATTCATTCAATCTCATCCTTAAATGCTGCTGTACAGCTCTGAGCTGCCAGTGTAAATCTTTATATATATTTATTATATATTATACAATACACTAGGAATGTGTACAAGGGTTTTTTAAGTAAAGTTTTAAGTTTAAGTAAGGTTTTTCAATTCTTTTAAGTAAAATAAAGAAAGAGTATTGCAATAAAAAAAATAGTCTTTTTTCTCTTTAACCTCTTGCTGTTCCTGTCGCCTAAGAATAGAATAACAAAAAATGTATGTGACAAGCCATCAGAACCGAACCGAAAACCGTGGGTAAAAACCGAGGTGTGTATTGAACCGTGGACTAACTGTATTGTTGCATCCCTAATATATATATATATATATATAAACAAACCAAATATTGATGCATTAATGACAATCACAAGTCATTTTTGTAGTTTCAATAAAACTATTTGTGTGTGTTAGGCGGGCCAGATAACACAATCTTAGTGAAAATATAGAATAGATCCCAGAAAACCAAACAGTTTAAGGCATTAAAATAGCCATAGAAGATCAGTAAATGTAAATCTCTCTCTCATATATCTGTCTATCACTCTTTATGGTTTTTTTTTTGTCTGTAGTTTGCAGATTGTAAGACAAAATATAGTAAGACAATCTCAGGTCACATTTAAGCTAAATCCCATGAGCAAGTGTAATATAATTTAATATGAATAAATAGGCACTAATTATTGTAATTGTCTTTCATGGCAGAATTGTTGAAAATGAAGTGTCAAAAAATGTCACAGTCCTACCGTGTGACTGTTCATATGATACAGCAGCTTCTATAATGTATGAAAGAGGAGAGATGATCTGTTCAAAATATTTGAAGACCAGTTTGTGTCTAACTACCGTCAGGACTTGAATTCACAACTTTAATGGATCACCTACTCTTGTGTGGATAAAGACACATCTCACATCGGAGTTAACAAAATTGTTGTTCTGCCTGCAGGAGCTTTTTGTTGAGATGATCGCAAAGGACGCTCTTGTTTATGCACAACAGGGAAAGAGAAAAACTCTACAACGCAAAGACTTGGGTAAGTTAAAACGTTAAAGGAACACGCCACTATTATTGAAAACAGGCTGATTCTGCGACTCCTCTAGAGTTAATCAGTTGAGTTTGACCGTTTTGAGCCGATCTCCGGGTCTACACTGTTAGCATAGCTTAGCATAGATCATTGAATCTGATTAGACCGTTAGCATCTCGCTCAAAAATGACCAAAGAGTTTCCACATTTCTGTTTAAAACTCGACTCTTCTGTAGTTCCATCGTGTGCTAAGACCGACGGAAAATGAGAAGTTGTGATGTTCTAGGCCGATATGGCAGGAACTATACTCTCATTCCTGCGTAATAATCAAGAGCTGTGAGCCGCCCCATGAGTGCAGCGGCGCAGTGATATTACACAGCGGCTGAAAATAGTCCCAGCGCTCCCAGTGTGAGCCGCTCGACCCGCTGGTTATGTTGGCGGAAGTTAGCCTGTGTGATATCACTGCTCTTTGGACATTTTTGAGCGAGATGCTAACGGTCTAATCAGATTCAATGATCTATGCTAAGCTATGCTAACAGTGTAGACCCGGAGATCGGCTCAAAACGGTCAAACTCAACTGTTTAACTCTAGAGGAGTCGGAGAATGAGAAAATAGTGGCGTGTTCCTTTATATATTCTAAAATATAATTTTTAACTAGTGGTGTTGATGCAGTGATGACTGATGCTTTTTCTCTTGGCAGATAATGCTATTGAAGCAATAGATGAATTTGCATTTTTGGAAGGTAAGACTGAATGATATTTCCTGCTGGCAATGGGTCTAAAGGAGCGAGAGAGAGTTTTATGGATCATTCTGATTGCCTATAATTCTTTCCTCCCTTCAAACCTCACTTTCCAAGAATGGCAAAGCTAAAACCAAGCCTTGGTGTCAGATTATATGTGACTACGCAGACCTTGGGATTCTAGGAAATCAAAAACTGAAGCAGTTGGTAATGGCGGCACTGTTTCGTTAGAGAGATTCTGTGTTGTTGTTGAGAGTTTGTAGAGTTCATGTGAACCTCAGGACAGTATGAATGCAGTCTGTCCTAAATCATTTATCACAATAGGGGCTTTCGTCTCCGTAGTTCCTATAATTAACCTTTAATCGGCCCTTGTGGTCCAGCTTACCCCACTGGACTTTTCCTCCATTTTTAAAAAGTGTTCCCTTCATCTCAGGGCCATGAGACTCTGTGACTTTAACTAAATAATCTATCTAAACATGCACAAAAAATCTGGGCTTGATTTGGTTGTCCTAAAGGTGTGTAAAAAAAAATTACCGTTTAAGTCCCTCTGGGTCAGATTGACCCCACATTGAAAATGAATGGGAAAGTGTAAAAAAAAAAAAAAAAATCACATTTTTTGTCCAAAAAAATTTACTAAATCCAGTATAAATCTGAAAATTTCCACATTTATATCAAGGTCTGGTCCTAGAGCATAAACATAAAGTAGAACGAACTTTCTATCTCATACACACACACACACACACACGTACACACACAACAACTGCAACAGAGAGCATTTTTATTGAAATTGGCAAATAAAATCAACAAAACTGGCATAAATCTGAAAGATTTTCATACATAAATGAAGTACTAATACTAGAGCACAAATGCAATATGGAACAAGCATGTTCACTCACACACACACACACACACACACACACACACACACAAACACACACACACACAAACACACACACAAACACAGGTGTCTGGGGCATTTTTTTTTATTTTAGCAATGAATGGGAAAATGTAAAAAATGCTTTTTTTTCACTTTGTTTGTAAAAATAAATCAACTAAATCCAGTATAAATCTGAAAATGTCTACATTTATATCAAGATCTGGTCCTAGAGCATAAACACAAAGTGGAACGAACTTTCTGTCTCATACACACACGCACACACACACACACACACACACACACACACAAACACACACGTGTGTGACTGCAACAGAGAGCATTTTTTATAGAAACTGGCAAATAAAATCTGAACGCACAAAACGCTGTATGTGGTTTACATTTCTTTAAAAAAGACAAAATTTTAACGTTAAGACTTTTTCATATCCAAAGTAACTTGATCTGTCCTGTCTGTCGGCGTGTTGGGGAAACGCATTACAAGTAACTTGAGTTACGTAATAATATCACTTTTTCCAAGTAACTAGTAAAGTAGCGCATTACTTTTCAAATTTACAATAAAATATCTGAGTTACTTTTTCACATTAATTTGACTGACAGCTCTCCTGTCCTCATGTTGAGTTAGTGCAGAGGTGTGTGTGTGTGTGTGCGTGTGTGAACATGATGGTTATTGTAGTTCTAGACTAAATGTGAGCATTTATTCATCTCACTTGCACAATAAAGATTCTGTCCTCCTCAAAATGAATAAAATCCGTCAAATGCTAAATCAGAATACTATGCAAACCTCTAATAATTCAGTGTTAAATAAAACAACTATTTTTATGCATAATCTACCTTTATATTTAATTGACCAATGTCTTGCTGCTGACCTTTGATGATGAAAATTACTAGATTTTTTGTTTTTATTGGTAAAACTTTTTTCTCCTGCATCTATTCTCCATTATCCAGAGCTGCGCCCTCTAGTGTTCATGAGGGAATCTGCATTTTTACCTCAGCCTGGGGCTTATTATTTACATTTTGGTATGAAGAGGTCTTGACAAAAATAACTTTTTGTTATAAAAACAAAAACAAGCCCAGCCCAGGTGAGAAAAAGTAACATAATGCATTACTTTTCTTAAAAAGTAACTAAGTAACTCAATTAGTTACTTTTTAAGGGAGTAACGCAATATTGTAATGCATTACTTTTCAAAATAACTTTCCCCAACACTGGTTGTCAGTGTCCTCTTTGCTCCGCGATGTATTTTCTTTACGTGTGTGTGTGTGTGTGTGTGTGTGTGTGTGTGTGTGTGTGTGTGTGTGTGTGTGTGTGTGTGTGTGTGTGTGTGTGTGTGTGTGTGTGTGTGTGTGTGCGTGAGAGCGCCATGGCATGTGGGACACATAGATCGTAAAAAAGGTCAGACATAGCAACAGTAACTAAAGGGGCGGGGCTTTGCGAACGGTCAAATCACAAGCATATTAATGTTCGTCTATTAACTGGTTGTTCTGTTTGGCCGGTGAACGAACACGCACGCACACACGCACGCGCACACACGCACGCACACAAACACACGCACGCACACACGCACACACGCACGCACACAAACACACGCACACAAACACACACACTCAAACGCACGCACACACAAACACACACACTCAAACACACGCACACGCACACACACACACACAAACACACAAACACACGCACACACACACACAAACACACACACTCAAACACACGCACGCACGCACACACACACACACACACTCAAACACACGCACACGCACACACACACACACAAACACACAAACACACGCACACGCACACACACACACACACACACAAACACACAAACACACACACTCAAACACACGCACGCACGCACACACACACAAACACACTCAAACACACGCACACACACACGCACACACACAAACACAAACACGCACACACAAACACACACACAAACGCACACAAACACACACACGCACACACACATACACACACACTGGTGAATTGAACACAGAATCAATTCTGAATCGTTAGATAACGAATCGCGATGTATCGACCTTTTCTCCCACCCCTAGTTTAAAACACGCCAGTGAAACGGTATGAATAAAGAACACTACAGTACTTGTTGGCAAATCATTCTAAAGTAATTAATTTGTTGACTAGATGCTGCATGAACAGGTAAAGAACAGCAGTGTGTGTGTTTGTCGTCGAGGCTGAGCGGACGCTAACATTAGCGCTACCTCAAGCAGTTAAAACAATGTGATAAAAACGCACACAAGTCCGACCCAAATGTTGCACATATAAAATTAGTGATGTGAGAACGCAAACTGTATCTTCATGCTGCCGACAGAAATATAAATAAAGCAGAAGCGCAGTCGTTTTTTATTAGGTAATCTCCTTCTATAAAAGCAGTGTTTGGATTTATATGAAATGGTAACACTGCAATAATATTCCATTTGTAACATTAACCAGTCCCTCCAGTTTTTCGCGATTCCGCGATCGCTGAATACAACGCAAAATCACCAAAATGTTGCATTTTTTTGCGATCCTGTATAGTTCGTAATTTCACCGCAAAATAAATCGCAAAAAATGATTTTAAAGGGATAATTCACCCAGAAATGAACATTAGCCCATGATTTCCTCTCCCTCAAGTCATCCGAGGTGTGTATGACATTCTTCTTTCAGACGCATAAAATCTGAGTTATATTACAAAAGTCCAGGCTAATCCAAGCTTTAGAATTGGATTCATAGTTGCTCTGTTTTTGAAGTCCATAAAAAGCACATCTGTGCGTCATATAACTGCTCCACACGGCTCTGGGGTGTTAATAAAGGCCTTCTGAAGCAAATCGATGCGTTTGTGTGAGAAAAATATCCATATTTAAAACTTTATCAAATAAACTTTCGGCCTCCGCCTTCCGTGGAAAAGTGTTGAATGTTGAAAGTTAAACTCAAGATGTGTTCGTGACGTCATGACGAGCGGAGCTGAGCGTTAGTCTTTCCATCCGCTGGCGAACTTTACACACTTCCATAAATTGAACACGGAAGGCGGAGGCCGAAAATGTACTTGATAAATTAATTATTTGAAGATTGGTCATATTCCCACCCTAAGTTATCATGTTATTAAAGCTCGACAGTACAGCACTGGACTAGCCTTTTAAGATCCCAAAATAAACAAGATTTGTGCATTTTGTTTGTTCTATTGTCATTTATGACTATTGTGCATCTAACATAATACATAATATGCTAAATGTATTATCCTAATTATTTAAAAAAAAAAACATTGCAAATTGTTCGCAAATTTCTGGAAATTACCACCACAAAATCAGCCATTTTGATCACAAAAATCACAAAAAAAATATCAGGAAATCTTGGAGGGACTGAGTAACTAAGGTTAATAAATGCTGTGAGTATTGTTCATTGTTAGTATGTTCATTTCAACATTAAATTGAGTTTGAGTTTTTATCTGGGAACCTTGGTTAATGCACTATGAACTAACATGAATGATCAAGGTACAATATTGCTCATATTAATACATACTGTAAAAATGTATGCATAATGCATATAGTTCATGTAAACTAACACATCCTTGATGCACATGGACTTGCGTGTTATCTATGATCAGTACATGCATCTATATTACAGCTATAGAAACAAATTTGACCTGTAATATTTTAAGGTTTAAATTATTGTCTGAAGACTTTGTTCTGTTAGAACTTCTCATTTTAATATTCATGTTTTTAATTTAGCACATTTTCATAGATTAGTAATGTTTTTTTTATTTCTTGTTATAAAGTTCAGCACTGGTTTACTTATGTTTTTTATCCAGTATCCATTTTAAAAACTATCGGCCGATTAATCGGTTATCGGCAAGAGCGGTCCAACCTAGTTATCGGGAAAATCCACGATCGGTCGACCTCTATTAATGTCAATCAAACAACAAAACAAAATAGAATAATAACTTGAATCAGTGTAGAGTTAGTTTCTAGAGTGAAGACTATGCTCTGTTTTTGTCATTGTTTGTAATTTACATTTACATAAATACTATAATATTTAAAATTATATAAAATTACTCCTATCATGAAATATGATTTTGGTAAACACACTAAAACTGAAAGATCTTCACGACAAAACATCAAAATAAAAGTGTGATTAAAGAATAAAGCAGTTCATATTTCTAAGGAATATCATACAAGCAAGACATGTTTTACATTTATAGTTTTGGTTTTGATTTTTTTGTTGTTGTAAATTAATTGTTATATTGAATTTGAAAAGCTTGATTTAAATTGTTGTATTAATATTTGTATTAAATCCTACAACACAGAACTCCCAAAAATAAATCAAATTCAAATTGAAACCAGAATTTAGGGGGAAAATATAAATGTATTTCAAGGGGATTCATCTGTGGAGTTTAATTGTGAACAAACTAATGTACATTCATTCTCAAGTTTTAAAGCATTTCTTTCCCCATTAATGGTAAATGAATATCGTGATAAATTGTGATTTAATATTAAAGTGTTTTCTCAACTGTGTTTTCTCTCTTGTGTAGGTGCGCTGGACTGACTGACATCCTCAGATCTGACAGGGATTTATTATTATTATTATTATTATTATTGTGCTGTTGGTATGTTTGGGCAGTTTGATCATATTGTACAGTTGTCACTGTTGTAAAATGCCAATTGTATTTTTCTCTGTTATATGTTTAGTGTTTAAATAAAGTGCAGTTCTTTTATCTGTTCTGAGGGTTGTGTTTCTTGCATTGCTAGACTTTGATTATCAAGGAAATTTCCTCTTAAAATGAAAGAGAAATCCTAGTGAAGAAAGTCGTTCAGAAAGCATCTTAAGGTCCAGAAGTGTTAAGACGAGGACTTTTTTAAGAGTTTCTTTAGCAGAGAGAATGGACAAAACGTGAAGAGCGAGAAGAAGTATGTCAGTGTGAGTTAACATGACACCACTCATTAGATCATGTGTGACCGATCTTCGAGACACGCTAACATCTCCCACAGCGCAGACAAGAAGAAATCACTGCATTCACAAACACAAGCCGTGATGATTTGGGTCTGCCACAGCCTTCTATAAGAAGAGTGATCACATGAGGATCGTGTCGCTGTTCATTTCCTATCAAACACATCAAGTACAAAATGAATATACACTCTAAAACATGCTGGGTTACAAACAACCCAAATTGGTTTGAAAATGGACAAACCCGGCGATTGGGCTGTTTTAACCCTGCGGTTGGGCTGTTTTAACCCTGCGGTTGGGCTGTTTTAACCCGGCGGTTGGGCTGTTTTAACCCTGCGGTTGGGCTGTTTTAACCCTGCGGTTGGGCTGTTTTAACCCGGCGGTTGGGCTGTTTTAACCCTGCGGTTGGGCTGTTTTAACCCTGCGGTTGGGCTGTTTTAACCCGGCGGTTGGGCTGTTTTAACCCTGCGGTTGGGCTGTTTTAACCCTGCGGTTGGGCTGTTTTAACCCGGCGGTTGGGCTGTTTTAACCCTGCGGTTGGGCTGTTTTAACCCGGCGGTTGGGCTGTTTTAACCCTGCGGTTGGGCTGTTTTAACCCGGCGGTTGGGCTGTTTTAACCCTGCGGTTGGGCTGTTTTAACCCTGCGGTTGGGCTGTTTTAACCCGGCGGTTGGGCTGTTTTAACCCTGCGGTTGGGCTGTTTTAACCCTGCGGTTGGGCTGTTTTAACCCGGCGGTTGGGCTGTTTTAACCCTGCGGTTGGGCTGTTTTAACCCGGCGGTTGGGCTGTTTTAACCCTGCGGTTGGGCTGTTTTAACCCGGCGGTTGGGCTGTTTTAACCCTGCGGTTGGGCTGTTTTAACCCTGCGGTTGGGCTGTTTTAACCCTGCGGTTGGGCTGTTTTAACCCGGCGGTTGGGCTGTTTTAACCCTGCGGTTGGGCTGTTTTAACCCTGCGGTTGGGCTGTTTTAACCCGGCGGTTGGGCTGTTTTAACCCTGCGGTTGGGCTGTTTTAACCCTGCGGTTGGGCTGTTTTAACCCGGCGGTTGGGCTGTTTTAACCCTGCGGTTGGGCTGTTTTAACCCAGCGGTTGGGTTGTTTTAACCCAGTAATTGGGCTGTTTTAACCCTGCGGTTGGGCTGTTTTAACCCTGCGGTCGGGCTGTTTTAACCCGGCGGTCGGGCTGTTTTAACCCTGCGGTCGGGCTGTTTTAACCCTGCGGTCGGGCTGTTTTAACCCGGCGGTCGGGCTGTTTTAACCCTGCGGTCGGGCTGTTTTAACCCTGCGGTCGGGCTGTTTTAACCCTGCGGTTGGGCTGTTTTAACCCTGCGGTTGGGCTGTTTTAACCCTGCGGTTGGGCTGTTTTAACCCGGCAGTTGGGCTGTTTTAACCCGGCGGTTGGGCTGTTTTAACCCGGCGGTTGGGCTGTTTTAACCCGGCGGTTGGGCTGTTTTAACCCGGCGGTTGGGCTGTTTTAACGCTGCGGTTGGGCTGTTTTAACCCGGCGGTTGGGCTGTTTTAACCCGGCGGTTGGGCTGTTTTAACCCGGCGGTTGGGCTGTTTTAACCCGGCGGTTGGGCTGTTTTAACCCTGCGGTTGGGCTGTTTTAACCCTGCGGTTGGGCTGTTTTAACCCTGCGGTTGGGCTGTTTTAACCCGGCGGTTGGGCTGTTTTAACCCTGCGGTTGGGCTGTTTTAACCCTGCGGTTGGGCTGTTTTAACCCTGCGGTTGGGCTGTTTTAACCCTGCGGTTGGGCTGTTTTAACCCTGCGGTTGGGCTGTTTTAACCCTGCGGTTGGGCTGTTTTAACCCTGCGGTCGGGCTGTTTTAACCCTGCGGTTGGGCTGTTTTAACCCGGCGGTCGGGCTGTTTTAACCCTGCGGTTGGGCTGTTTTAACCCGGCGGTCGGGCTGTTTTAACCCAGCGGTCGGGCTGTTTTAACCCGGCGGTCGGGCTGTTTTAACCCTGCGGTCGGGCTGTTTTAACCCAGAATTTTTTAGAGTGTATATATATACATATGTTTGTGAGAGAGGACGGTAAAACAGGAAAAATGAGGCCTGTAATCTCAAAGTGAGGCTTATAATCAGGGCTTGATTAACTCTTGCTTCGCAGACACTGGCTAGAGCTTTTCCAAAGTTACTCAGCATTTTCAGCTTTATACGATGCAAAACAGACAAAACCTCACACTTATACACACAAAAACACTCGCACACACAAATTAACGCGTGCCATTCCAAAAAGTAATGTTTTTGTCTGTTTTGCACTCTTGATGTTTTCGAGATCTTCACTGTTGAGCCTTTTTTCTGCATCCTGGCTGATTTGTAGATTGTATGCACAAAAAAACTCTGTATTTTCAAATTTTTGCCAATTTCCCTTTAATTTCCTATGGGGGTCATTTTTGACCCGAAGGTCCTGAGTGTGACTATTTTTTTTTTTACGGCCACTTGGACTTTTCAAATCCTGTCCCCAATTTTGTTGGGTGTTCATATACCAAGTACCAATAAAGTCAGACCATTCCGATGAAGCTACGATTTTTAACTTTATTTTAATTCGGGTCAGAAATGACCGAAGAGCCCCAGAGGGTTAAACTCTTCTTCAACACCAGCACAGATCGTCTACTCTCGTCTTCTTCTTGAGTTCTGTTGACATGCGCTCAACACACATCACTCACTCCAGTGCTCTGATTGGCTGTAGGTCTGTCCAATTGAGTGCAGACAAACAGCCCATAATCACAGCTTGATGTCTTTGTGTTGTGCACTGGCCACTGTTGAGGAAAGACGATTGGCCCATGGGCAGGGTATGTTTTCGCAGATGGCATATTTTCGATCAAATGATCCCAGGTATGCCAAAACCATAAAGTCCCAAAACAGTTTCTCCACAAGAGCTCAGGCTCAGAATGTCTGCACATTTTGATTCCTGATGTTTAGTTGGGATGTTTTCTCTCACTCCTCCCTCCAGACCCCAGGACTGTATTTTATCCAGCTCCAACATTTCTGACTGCAATAAATCACAAGTTTACAGGGAACAAAAAAAAGTTGGGCATTTTACTGTAAGGTGTTTCCTTCCCTTCAGCATCCAACCTCAGGCCCATATTTCATTGCACACAGCTGTTTTTAACAGAATTTGTTATTGATTTATTATCGGGAGCTTTTCGGTTGATCTGTGTGTTAAAGGGTTAGTTCACCCAAAAATGTAAATTCTGTCATTAATTCCTCACCCTCATGTGGTTGGACACCCGTCAGACCTCCGTTCATCTTCAGACACAAATGAAGATATTTTAGTGTAAAGCTGATGCTGAGAAAGGCTTCAGATAGGCCTCCATTGGCATTCAGTACATTCACACTCACAAGACCCATAAAAGGCTCTAAAAACGTCGTTACAAAGTCCATCTCACCACAGTGGCTCTACAATAATTTTACGATGCGACGACAATAGTTTTTATGCGCAAAAAACAAACAAAATAACGCCTTTATCCAGCTTGTTCTTGTCTTCCGTGTGTGTCTCCACGACGCATGCGTGAGAATATGAGCAGATCCGGCGTTCGGACACATGACCCAGAAGAGATTTGTTTACGAGCAGAGGAAGACGTGCGTATCTCAGCTGTTGAATTCTACATTGATCGTGCTTTAGGTCTCGTAGTTCTCAAAATGGGGCTAAAGTGAGCATTTCATGGATTCCCGAACGCCGGATCTGCGTCATATTCTCACGCATGCGTCGTGGAGACACACACGGAAGACAAGAACAAGCTGGATAAAGGTGTTATTTAGATTTTTTTTTTCGCACAAAAACTATTCTACTGTTTTAACCCAACGGTTGGGCTGTTTTAACCCTGCGGTTGGGTTGTTTTAACCCAACGGTTGGGCTGTTTTAACCCTGCGGTTGGGTTGTTTTAACCCTGCGGTTGGGTTGTTTTAACCCAGAGGTTGGGCAGTTTTAACCCAACGGTTGGGCTGTTTTAACCCTGCGGTTGGGTTGTTTTAACCCAACGGTTGGGCTGTTTTAACCCTGCGGTTGGGTTGTTTTAACCCAGAGGTTGGGCTGTTTTAACCCAGAGGTTGGGCTGTTTTAACCCGGCAGATGGGCTGTTTTAACCCAACGGTTGGGCTGTTTTAACCCAGAGGTTGGGCTGTTTTAACCCGGCGGATGGGCTGTTTTAACCCAACTGTTGGGCTGTTTTAACCCAGAGGTTGGGCTGTTTTAACCCGGCAGATGGGCTGTTTTAACCCAACTGTTGGGCTGTTTTAACCCAGAGATTGGGCTGTTTTAACCCGGCAGATGGGCTGTTTTAACCCAACGGTTGGGCTGTTTTAACCCGGCGGATGGGCTGTTTTAACCCAACTGTTGGGCTGTTTTAACCCAGAGGTTGGGCTGTTTTAACCCGGCAGATGGGCTGTTTTAACCCAACTGTTGGGCTGTTTTAACCCAGAGATTGGGCTGTTTTAACCCGGCAGATGGGCTGTTTTAACCCAACGGTTGGGCTGTTTTAACCCAGAGGTTGGGCTGTTTTAACCCAGAGGTTGGGCTGTTTTAACCCAGAGGTTGGGCTGTTTTAACCCAGAGGTTGGGCTGTTTTAACCCAACTGTTGGGCTGTTTTAACCCAGAGGTTGGGCTGTTTTAACCCGGCGGATGGGCTGTTTTAACCCAACGGTTGGGCTGTTTTAACCCAGAGATTGGGCTGTTTTAACCCGGCAGATGGGCTGTTTTAACCCAACGGTTGGGCTGTTTTAACCCAGAGGTTGGGCTGTTTTAACCCAGAGGTTGGGCTGTTTTAACCCAGAGGTTGGGCTGTTTTAACCCGGCAGATGGGCTGTTTTAACCCAACGGTTGGCCTGTTTTAACCCAGAGGTTGGGCAGTTTTAAGACGTGCGTATCTCAGCTGTTGAATTCTACATTGATCGTGCTTTAGGTCTCGTAGTTCTCAAAATGGGGTTAAAGTGAGCATTTCATGGATTCCCGAACGCCGGATCTGCTCATATTCTCACGCATGCGTCGTGGAGACACACACGGAAGACAAGAACAAGTTGGATAAAGGCGTTATTTTGATTTTTTTTGCGCACAAAAACTATTGTCGTTGCATCGTAAAATTATTGTAGAGTCGCTGTGGTGAGATGGACTTTGTAACGACGTTTTTAGTGCCTTTTATGGGTCTTGTGAGTGTAAATGTACTGAATGCCAATGGAGGCCTATCTGAAGCCTTTCTCAGCATCAGCTTTACACTAAAATATCTTCATTTGTGTCTGAAGATGAACGGAGGTCTGACGGGTGTCCAACCACATGAGGGTGAGGAATTAATGACAGAATTTACATTTTTGGGTGAACTAACCCTTTAATTGAAGAGAGTTGTGCGTTTCTCAACACTGAGATGAAAACAGCACACACACGAGGGGGGGAGCGAGGGAGATGTGGGTGTGTGAGAGAAAAAACAGGGGAAGGGAGGGAGAGAGGAGAGAAATAAAAACAGCACAAGAGGACAGCAGAGAGACGGAGGAGGTTCCACCATGTTCCTGCAGACCGTCTTCATCCTCTTCCTCTCGGCCATCCTCTTCAGCTTCCTGGAAGGTAAGGGGAAACTAAAGGGGATTGGGATGTCGAAATGGGGCGGGAATCTCAGTGGGAGGGAAAGAGGCATTAATGCTACCATAGCCAGACTGGTTTCGGGAAGCTTGGGATGCATGTCTGTGTTAAAGCATGATGGGGAGGCTGATCATAACACTCGATTTCCCCTGCAAACTGTTGAACATGCTTTAATTCCAGGCGTTGTTGAATTGAGCTGCTTCTCTCCATGCCAGGGAAAGGTGTGCAAATGCAGAGAGATGTCCAATGCTGCATGCAGTACTCGCATGGCAAAGTCCGGACCAAAGACGTCCTGAGGTATGAGAGACAGACGGAGGGCCCGGATTGCAGCATAAGAGCCATCATGCAAGTATTCCAGGCATCCTGGACCAATCACAGACATGGAAAACATGCCCTATTAACCCTCATTTCTGACCCCAATCAAATTCTTAAAAATCGTAGCTTCATCGGAATGGTCCGACACTTGGTGACTTTATTGGTACTTGGGATATGAACACCCAAAAAAATTGGGGACAGGATTTGGTCGTAAAAAAATTGTCACACTCAGGACCTTCGGGTCAAAAATGACCCCCATTGGAAATTCATGGGAAATTGGCAAAGATATGAAAATACAGAGTTTTTTGTGCATACAATCTACAAATCAGCCAGGATGCAGAAAAAAAGACTCAACAGTGAAGATCTCTAAAACATCAAGAGTGCAAAACAGACAAATACACTCTCACACACACTTATACACACAAAAACACAATTTGCTTTTGGAATGGCACTTGTTAATTTGTGTGTGTTTTTGTGTGTATAAGTGTGTCTGTTTTGCACTCTTGATGTTTTAGAGATCTTCACTGTTGAGTCTTTTTTCTGCATCCTGGCTGATTTGTAGATTGTACGCACAAAAAAACTCTGTATTTTCATATTTTTGTCAATTTCCCATTCATTTCCTATGGGGGTCATTTTTGACCCGAAGGTCCTGAGTGTGACTATTTTTTACGACCACTTAGACTTTTCAAATCCTGTCCCCAATTCTTTGGGGGTGTTCATATCCCAAGTACCAATAAAGTCACCAACTTTCGGACCATTCCGATGAAGCTACAATTTTTTTTTTTTTTTTTAATAAAACGCAAGATCCACTATAGTGGTAAAAATGTGCTATTGTGTGATAAATATGCTCAATGTGTCCACCGGATGGCACTGATCTCATTTTAAAAAAATTGCTTTCATGAGGCCTAGGCTTGACTCTAAAATGAAATACAGCTTTAATAAAAAAAAAGTAAAAAATGATAGATAGATAGATAGATAGATAGATAGATAGATAGATAGATAGATAGATAGATAGATAGATAGATAGATAGATAGATAGATAGATAGATAGATAGATAGATAGATAGATAGATAGATAGATAGATAGATAGATAGATAGATAGATAGATAGATAGATAGATAGATAGATAGATAGATATTGATAGATAGATATTGATAGATAGATAGATATTGATAGATAGATATTGATAGATAGATATTGATAGATAGATATAGATAGATAGATATAGATAGATATTGATAGATAGATATTGATAGATATTGATAGATAGATTTTTTATTATATTCAATGGGAAAAAATGGGTCATAATTATTGCATAAATATTAATTATAAATCATAAAATTATCTCAAAACACCAAAAAAGAAAAGAAAAAATATTATTGAACAAAAATATATTTCATTGATTTTACTCAAATCTTTTTTTTATCTTAATCTCACCCTCTGGGTCATTTTTGAGTGTGACCCATAAATGAAGAACCCCAGAGGGTTAAAGCTCACAGGCATTGAGCAGTGTTTCTTCACCAGGGCCAGTTTGACCTGAAGCGTAGCAGATTAAGAGATGAAGAGATTTGCTGTATGTAAAGAGAGAGGGAGCTCTTGAAAAACCCTGGCGCTCATGTTCTCGATTGTTTGAATCGCCACAGATTGTACACCAAAAAGGCAGTGAAGTGCGCCGATCCGAGGGACAGGAAGGTGAAGAGGTTACTACGGAAACTGAACCAGAGGATGGCAGCCAAATCCCACAGGAACATGTGGCCTCATCGTATGAATCTGCCCGTCATGTCGGAGGTAAGATCTCTGGATTAAAGAGCTCCTGATAAAACTTCCATCGAGTGAAAGTGCCATTTTTTCCTTTGACAGGTCACTGTTGTGAACTCCCAGAAGATGAACAAGGTAAGGAAAATCCCATTCTGATATCAAGCGTTCAGGCCGATGTGCGAGTATAGCCTATTAACATCTACTGTTGCTATAGTGACGAACAATTTGTTGTTTATCTGGATATTTTGGAGGAAAAAAATGGATATTCAGTTTAACAGCATTATCAAGAAGTTAAAGGATTAGTTCACTTTTAGTTAAACTTTTGCTGATGTTTACTCACCCTCATGTCATCCAAGATGTCCATGTCTTTCTTTCTGCAGTCGAAAAGAAGTTACGTTTTTTGATAAACTTTCCAGGATTGTTCTCCATATAATGGACTTCAATGGGCTCCAAACGGTTCAAGGTCCAAATGACAGTTTCAGTGCAGCTTTAAACGACACCAGATGATGAATAAGGGTCTGATCTAGCCAAACCATCAGTTTCTGAGAGAAACCCAGCAGTATTTATGCTATTATTTTACCTCTTATCAGACGAACGTGATCATCTCTGAGCTCAGACATAACTTCCGCTAAGTGAGGTCAAAATACGAGCCTGGTCATAGATGTATATGTAGATGCCTCATTAGCGCTTGCACGGATCAGTAGAATGAGGCATCTACGATCGATACATCTATGACCAGGCTCGTATTTTGACCTCACTTAGCGGAAGTTATGGCGGAGCTCAGAGACGATCACGTTCGTCTGATAAGAGGTAAAATAATAGCATAAATACTGCTGGGTTTCTCTCAGAAACTGATGGTTTGGCTAGATCAGACCCTTATTCATCATCTGGTGTCGTTTAAAGCTGCACTGAAACTGTCATTTGGACCTTGAACCGTTTGGAGCCCATTGAAGTCCATTATATGGAGAACAATCCTGGAATGTTTTCATCAAAAAACTTAATTTCTTTTCGACTGCAGAAAGAAAGACATGGACATCTTGGATGACATGGGGGTGAGGAAATTATCAGCAAAAGTTTATTTAAAAGTGAACTAATCCTTTAAACCGTGTCTGAACTGCAGTGCGCACATTTTGACGCAAAAATTATGCTCTAAATTATGAATGGGTCAAACGCGTTTGCAAAACGGCCTGAATGCACTTGAATGAGTTTGGACGGCTCTCACTGAATCATCAGAAGAGATTTCTCCAGCGCTGTTCTTCAGTATTTCCTCTGTGAACATGCACTAAATGGATGTCTGACAATTTCGTTGCTTTTTGCAGTTTTCAGATTTAAAAACATTTAAAACGTCTAGAGATAGAGTAGCTTTACTCGTCCTGCGGTGCCATAGCTCCGACAGGTGAGTGATAGTTAGGCTACGCTTATTTAACTTTAATAGTGTTAAATAAAAAAACTTTTGTGCGTACAGTCAGATGAAATGCAGGTCGTCCGTGCTTTCTCCATCCATTCAATAAATGCACATGCTTGAATGAGCGCGCATTTCTGGCGCATTTACTTGAACTTCTTAGGCAATATGGTTTGACCCATTTCAGAGGAGGCCAAAATCTGGAATTTGAATGGACTGGGAATAAATCGCATATGGACATGTAGCCTATGCGCATGATTCCCTGTCACACGCACAGAGAAATAAGCTGTTGCAAGTTACTGCATAATACATTTTTAACAAGCATCACGATACACACCTTTAGCTATGTTTTTTTAAACTATTATAGTTTTGAAGGACAAAAACATTGAACTATTGGCTTCACATCATCAAATCTGTGCGGTCGCACACTTGGCACAAAGACTGTAGAAGGCAACGGATTTATCTGAAACAAAACTGCATTTCATCAGTAAAACACACTAACTAAAATCTTAAAAAGAGACCCACCAATCAGAGACGTCGCTGTGTTGTCATAGTGTTGTCAAAAGTACCGACCTCGCGGTCAGTACTGATATTTTAATAATGTGACGCTTTGAGTGCTGGAATCATAAACTCCTCTGATTGGCCATTGTGCTCATCAGATGTGTCTGTGATTGGCCACAATAATCAGCGCTTGTAAATATACATCAATGACGCGTTTCACCATTTTATATTTATTTTTTCATGTATTTATTTATCCATTCATTTATTTTTATATGTATTTATTCCCACAAGTATTTATTTTTAGATTTATTTATTTATTGATTCATTTATTTTTACTTTTCTGTGTGCAACATGGAAATGAGTAGGGCGGTGCTTGTGTAGCTACAGCGCATTGGTTGAGAGCTCACGCATAGAATCAATAGAGCGATTGAGGAGAAAATGGCGGCCGGATGGTTCTTTCAGGTAATTATCGGAAGCAAGTACAATGGTCGTCTCACCGTAGTGCCATCTGACTCGATAAGTACCTTTGAAACGTATCTCTCAATGGGTCTGGAAACATTGCTAAGTTTGGTGTCTGTGAAAGAACTATCCGGCCTCACATTTAAGAGTTTTTAGATATTTAGACTAGAAACAATACAAATACTAAATAAGAGCATGTGCAAGGGCACACATGGCAAAAAGTAAAAAAATTTATTTCTATTTCTAGAGTTATGGCTTTATGGTATTTAGTCTATAAACATATCGATTAAATTGCACAAAACAGCAAGTTTATGACAAAAATAGTCTGTAATTTGGCTACATTAAACATCAAATAAAATGAGATATTAACCTACATTTCTGATAAATGACCTCGGTTACAGTTGGTGTTACCACAGTAAACGCATGATAATGCTAATGAACTGCTGGTTAAAAGTATTCTAACTCGGCTCAGTGTTTCTCCTGATTTGTATGTTAGTGTTGTTGATTAAGTCAGTGCTGTTTCACTGGCTTTAGACTAAATTAAATCACGGAGATGTGCCGCTCGTACCGGAGACCGCCGAACTCTAACGCTTCTCATTGGCTGTTTAGTGGTCATGTGATCGAGACACTCAGCAGGTAAACACAGGCCTAAAATCTAATACCTTGTGTTGACATCGTGAAACTGCAGGTTTTGTAGATTTAAAAAAATTCATCCCCGGGCCGCATTTGGACACCCCTGGTTTCCACAGATACACATGTGTTCTTCAAAACAGACGCTTTCAGACGCTCCCGTGTGTTGATCAGTGCAGCCAATCACAGACACATGCGATGAGGTGTTTATGATTCCAGCTCAAAAGTGCTCAAAGCATCACATTTTTAAAATTCCAGTACTGACTTGGTATCGCGGTCGGTACTTTTGACAACACTACATGGAAATGGAAATTGGTGCACTCCGAAGAGTTGTGAATAAGAATGCACAGATAAGATAAGATACACCACCCACGGTGCAGTTTATATGATTCATTAACAGTTCATAAAGTATTGTGTATTCGCCATGGTAACTGTTGTTTACATAACCACAAAATGCCACTTTATTTTCTCTTTATGTTATGTTGTTTTTTTTAAATTAGTGTTGAGGCTACTTTATAGTATTATCAAAAACTGTTATTTAATAGCTTTACCTTATTGGCCTATTTATTCATCAGTATTAGTCATATTCATACAACTAATGTGTTTGTTAAGTAGGCTAAAGTGGGACATTATGAAATAAATGTTTTTTTTACATTATGGTAAATGGTAAAATTAGTAGATTATAGATCGTTTATTTAATTTGAGTTTGCTAACTGCTCTAAAGGAAACGTGAAGCCAATGTATAGGGTTAATAAAGATAAAGTTAATAAGTTCAATTATTGCTGTTGTTATTATTAAGTTAAAAGTGAATCTAGTGTTATTATTGCTGGTGCCCACAGCAAACAGAGCCGAACAGAACCGTGGCATTGGCCAGGGGCGTCGCTAAGGGGTGGAAAGTTAGGATGGTTCTAAGGGCCCACGCACTTCTGGGGGCCCCAGAGATCGGTTTTATTAGTAGTAACAGTACTACACTAGTAGTAATGTATAAATGTAGACCAAAGAGTTGGCTTATTTCTGCATTGACGGCAAAATCCACTCATGAACCGCTCATCCGCTCAAATCCCGATCCAAAAAATAGAAATAATAGTTGGGCTCGCACGTCCGAATTTAAGGAAGTGGGGGTGGTGGTGGAAGTGACGTATTTGCCGTAAAGCAGTCGAATTTTGTAGTTCTTTTTTTTCTCGGGTTACTACCCGAAACCCGAAGTTTAAAAGTACGATTAAAAACGATACAGACCCCGTCAGGCTATGGCAGACGTGTCATTCAACCTATTGTGGGTCGATGTATCATCACAAGAGGTTTGAAAATATATTATAAAGGTTGAAAAGTTGCCTAGTGCTGCTTTAAAGGATTAGTTCACTTTTAAATAAACTTTTGCTGATAATTTCCTCACCCCCATGTCATCCAAGATGTCCATGTCTTTCTTTCTGCAGTCGAAAAGAAATGTAGGTTTCGGATGAAAACAGTCCAGGGTTTTTCTCCATATAATGGACTTCAATGGGCTCCAAACGGTTCAAGGTCCAAATGACAGTTTCAGTGCAGCTTTAAACGACCCCAGATGATGAATAAGGGTCTGATCTAGACAAACCATCAGTTTCTGAGAGAAACCCAGCAGTATTTATGCTATTATTTTACCTCTTATCAGACGAACGTGATCGTCTCTGAGCTCAGCCATAACTTCCGCTAAGTGAGGTCAAAATACGAGCATGGTCATAGATGTATCAATAGTAGATGCCTCATTCTACTGATAAGTGCAGGTGCTAATGAGGCATCTACTATCGATATATCTATGACCACGCTCGTATTTTGACCTCACTTAGCGGAAGTTATGTCTGAGCTCAGAGATGATCACGTTCGTCTGATAAGAGGTAAAATAATAGCATAAATACTGCTGGGTTTCTCTCAGAAACTGATGGTTTGGCTAGATCAGACCCTTATTCATCATCTGGTGTCGTTTAAAGCTGCACTGAAACTGTCATTTGGACCTTGGAGCCCATTGAAGTCCATTATATGAAGAAAAATCCTGGAAAGTTTTCATCAAAAACCGTAATTTCTTTTCGACTGCAGAAAGAAAGACATGGACATCTTGGATGACATGGGGGTGAGGAAATTATCAGCTAAAGTTGATTTAAAAGTGAACTAATCCTTTAAACGCTCATTAGGCTATGGTTTAGAATTCTCTCCAGTATATATTTATGTAATTAAATTAATTGTAGTTGAAAGTCATGTAGAAAAAACTTAAGTTGGGGGCAGCCTTACTTATCTCACATATTTTCGAACCAGCATGTCACAAAGGGCATTCTGGGTGATATGAATGAGCGGGCTCGCATAATATTCGCATTATTAAATTGCAGACAAAGATTTTGGAAAGCTATGTTTGGTGTGGAGTGGGTGCGGGTCCAACCTCATATTCTTTCACAGGGCCCAAAATTGCTAGCGGCGCCTCTATTATTTTCTCAGAATTGTGAAATATAAACTCGCAATTGCATGTTATAAAGTCGGAATTGTGGGATATAAACCCGCAACTCTGAAAAACAAGTCAGAATTGTGAGATTAAAAAGTCGCAATATAGTTTAACCGAGTCTGCCTACACTTTCAATCAACATTTATTTATATTTCACACACTATATATGACTAGTCAATATAGCGTTCCATCCATCATAGTTTATGATTCAATTATGCAGTTTATAAAGTGATCATTCAAGCCTCATTCCAAAAATGAAATCTGTACCACTGGCCTTTTTTAGATTTTCACTTTTTTGCTTTGAGCCAAAGTTTAAGATGATTAGATGCCAGTCGTGTGCTTCGGGTTTTGTGCTTTACATTAATATTTCTTCTTGTGTCAGTCTTCACTTTGACCTGTGAAGATTAAAGTAATCCGAGTTGTTTTGTTTTCTTTCAGACCAAGTGAGATTCGAGGGAAGCCGTGATTGATGAAACCCCAGCCTTCTCGTGTGTCACTGTTTTCTTATATATGTATAAGAAATATATGTAGACTCATAACTTTCACTACCAAACAGTATGTTATTCAGATATATTGTGATATTTAGATGTCCTCTCAAATGACTGTTAATCTATATGCCAAAGTATTCTTCTCTGAGACTTGTTAAAGGGTGTTTATAATCTCTGCAGCTATGTATAGTCTCTATAACTTATACAAGCTCTTCTAGAGTCCGGTAAGCTGGTATGACTGTTCTCAAACAATTTATAGTGCAATTACAGAATCTCTTGTGTATGTTAAACACAACTGATTTTTATATATAAAAATAAATGAAAAATATTGAAAATCCTTTTGTTTTTATTGTAACAGACGTCCTCGTCTCTCCCAGTGGACGGTTTACAGTATATGGATATTTTTGGTTTGAGTACATGAACTCAGTTTATTATAAGATTATCTTACATTACTTCATTGTCAAATTCTTTTGGTAACAGAAGCAGCTCTAAAATTTTGAGATGTAAAATTAGACTTCCTGGATGTCTTTGTTTTTTGTGGAAAAATACACTTTTATACATTTTCACATTTAATTTTGCCTTATACCCTTATGCCTTTGCCTTATAGCCTTAGACCCTGGGATAGGCTTCCGCATCCCTGTGAGGAGAAGCTTGGAAAAACTACAACAAATTTAAAAAGAAATCAAAATGATTTGTCTTTTAAAGGCACAGTATGTAAGTTTCACCACTAGAGGTCGCTTATTCCAAACAATAGCAAAGTCATGGCTTGATGAGGGCGTTAATGAGCGTGGCATCATGGGAGTTGTCATCTTCACCTCCTGTGTTTTCCGCCAACTGCATTTCCACAACCTGGGGTGTCGAAATACTATTGGGTGTTATCGTACAGACCAAAATAGACATTCCCACATGGAACAGTAGAATAACTGTAGCATTGTTTTTCTGAGAAACACGTTTCCTAAATATCTGCAAACAAATGGTATTTTTATGCTTTAGTAAAGTGAAAAACTTACATACAGCACCTTTGAGTCACATGGACTATTTTAACAATGTTAATTTAGCGATGACATGGGACATTACACTTATTAAAGTAGCCGATTTCTCTGGATTTAAAGTGGGGGATAATGCTATTGTTATGCCTTCTGAGTTTTTTTTACACTGTTAAAGACTTGGATTCCCTTGTTAAACATTGCCAAAGATTCAAAAAATAAGTTGGACGTTTGACGGTATCTCACAAGTTTCAAAAAAGTTTTTTTCACGTATGGGCCAAGCGTCTCCTCCTGCAGTTTCTCCTGAAGCCGATACTGAAGGGCCTTAAACTGCAGTTCATGGACTGGCCACTAGAGGAGCAGAATCTCATTGAGCTCATGTTAAAATGGCCAACTTTACAGCAGAAGAACACATGTTTACAGTCTGGGACAAACTGTGCTTTTGGTCTGTACGGCTAATGTTGTCCTTCATGACGACTGTGAGGGGGGAATGTTTTTATAACTCATTCCTTTACATTATATAAAGCCTTAAAGTTCTGCATAATTAAGGGCGTGGCCACTTTGAGTGACAGGTGTCGTTTGTCTGCTATCTGTTAGTCGTCACCTCAGCTCCGCCCACGTCCCGCCTCTGCCCATTTTCTGTTATCTGGGAGTGACACAAGATGGCCGCCAGCTCGACCCGACTTTACGCTTCATAGCCTGCTCTTCAGATCCTATGAGTGACGCCACGGACACTACGCCATATTTTTGTACAGTCTATGGCAGGGGTTCTCAACCCTGGTCCTCGAGGGTCGCTGTCCTGCAGAGTTTAGCTCCAACCCTAATCAAACACACCTGAAACAGGATTGCTAGAAAGCTACAGGCAGGTGAGTTTGATCAAGGTTGGAGCTAAACTCTGAACCATGATTAGCCTCTCCCTGAAATTGCCTCATCGACACGGCATCCTCAATAAACCCGTCTCCGGGGCGATGACTCCGATTGTTCGATCCAGCCTCTGGATCATATATGTATGGCTGAATCTGATTGATAGCATTGTTTATTTAGGACAGGGGTGTCCAATTGACCTATCAGTAAGCCACGCCCCCTTAGTTACTGTTGCTAACTCGGACAAACAAACTGAGTTGCTATATCTTACAATGAAGCTGTCAGTGTGAAAACCTTATCCCGAGATGTTTTTGGACACAGCATTCCTCGTGCAAGCTCTTCCTTTCACCACCCGTAGACTATAATACACATCAAAATAGGAGAAAATGTAGACCTTAAACATCTAAAATTAAATTAATTTACATATAAGCAGTTTAATATGGAGAGGCACTGAAATGTAGTGTTTTTGACCTACACCGTCACATGACGTGAGATCAGTTGGTTATTTCATTTTGTATGTTAGCAGGGACTTTAATCGTAAGAGTTTGACAAACAGAAAATCCTCTCAGGATCGCTGGAGTCAGTGTTACAGTTCCTCAGGCACGACATTTGAGCATTTGTGTAGCATAAACACCATCAAACCGATGAGAGCTTCGGATTCTCCAATGTTTCTCTACGGCGCTGAAAGCTAAAGATGTCCGAGTTCCGGTCCCAGCACAACTGATACTTAACTGCTATTGGCTCATCTGCGTTCGAGGGGAGGGGCTTACCGATAGGTCAATTCTGCTCCTGGAGGGCCACTGTCCATAGATATCCATAATAAAGGCTAGATGTCTCGTCCGCTGCTGGCCAATGGAGGTCGCCGTCCGCTCCTGGCGGCCATCTTGTCACAGTCAGCTCGTTCACTCCTAACATTGTGTTTTAATGGTGCCTGTACTTTTTAAATAACCATAACTTGCTCAATTTTCTACCGATGTTTGGTTTGTTATAAACGTCAGAGATGTAGTTATGACACTGCATACTTATAAATAATTTGTTCAAGCATCCAGAATTATAGCCATGTTAATTACGTGTGTAAAAAGGCAAATCATTTGTAAATCCGTCCAGACGTCAGCGAGATAAGAGTATTTGTGTTCAGATCACTCGCCAGAAAGCTTGCCTGTGACAAGATGGCCGCCGGTGAAGACGTTAGAGACTCCGCTGTAAGACATCTAGCCTTTATTATGTAGATCTATGCCACTGTCCTGCAGAGTTTAGCTCCAAATCTAATTAAACACACCTGAACCAGCTAATCAAGGTCTAATTTGGCATGCTGGAAACCTCCAGACAGGTGTGTGTTGGGGTAAGTAAGGGCTGAACTGTGCAGGGAAGTGGCCCACGAGTTCAGAGTTCGGAGACCCCTGATTTAGGATTTTTTTTCCACGTTTCCCACAGATTTCAGACGCTCGTGTCTCTTTAGCTCCGCCCACATGACACGCCTCCAGCCGTTTGGTTTGAATCGGAAAGGCTCGGTACAGCGTATCTGTATTATATATTATAAATAGAATAAAACTAAAGACTTTTCAGAGATATGAAGGATGCAGTACTACTCTAAGGCACTCAAGACTGACTGAAACTGAGTGTGATTGACACCCCCCATTTGGGATAATGTAAGGTCAAAAGTCAAAAAAATATATAACATTGTTCTAGTGGTTTTTGGATATTTTAATCCAAAAATCTTACATATTGTGCCTTTAAGAGAGGGGAAAAATGGTCACAACGATCGTGGAAGGTCAGGGGGTGGACGTCACACGTCCTCATTCTCAGACTTTATAAGACCCCTGTTCTCAAAGGGACTATTCATTTCTATTAGCACCATATATATATATATATATGGTGCTAATAGAAATGAATAGTATATATATATATATATATATATATATATATATATATATATATATGTGTGTGTGTCAGTAGTTTTTACTAGAGGACCACTAGAGGATGCTGTTTTGTGAGTGTCGTGTACTGGCATCTGTGAAGACAAACACTGTAAATGAGAATTTTTATTCCTGAGACATTTATTCATCTTAACACCTTCCAGAATTAAAAAAAAAAATAAAGCAAAAAATATTCCCACACTATACCATTACCTCAAAACAAATAAATACAACAAAAAAAATTGTACTCTCTAAAAAATGCTGGGTTAAAAATAACCCAAGTTGGGTTGAAAATGGACTAACCCAGCGATTGGGTTGTTTTAACCCAGAAATTGGCTTGTTTTAAGCAAACATTTAACCCAACCGCTGGGTTAAAACAACCCAATTGCTGGGTTAGTCCATTTTCAACCCAACTTGGGTTATTTTTAACCCAGCATTTTTTAGAGTGTACCATATATGGTTATATAAATACTTAAGAAATATTAAACACCATTTTCACATACTGTAGTTGAAAATGGACTAACCCAGCGATTGGGTTGTTTTAACCCAGAAATTGGCTTGTTTTAAGCAAACATTTAACCCAACCGCTGGGTTAAAACAACCCAATTGCTGGGTTAGTCCATTTTCAACCCAACTTGGGTTATTTTTAACCAGCATTTTTTAGAGTGTACCATATATGGTTATATAAATACTTAAGAAATATTAAACACCATTTTCACATACTGTAGTTTGCATTTAAAGATAATTTCTACCAAAAGTATATACTGTATATCAAAAACCAGTGAGGATTGTGAAGTGAATCCGTAATACTGAGCTTTGAGAGTAAACTGATCTGAAACCTGTGGTAAAGATTCAAGTATTTCACACAGACACAATCTGGGCATATTTATAAAGCAGGCAAATAGACTTCAAATATAAATAAAACAACCACCGCAGAACAACACAAACTGGAGATCAGAACACATAATAATCATAGAATAACAGCCATATTCACAAACTCATAAACCATCATTCATATAGCTCTGATTCACCTGAGGATATGAGCTATACACAGAAATAATGTTACTTAAACTATTCTTAAAGGAACACGCCACTATTTTTGAGCTCATTCTCCGACTCCCCTAGAGTTAAACAGTTGAGTTTGACCATTTTGAGCCGATCTTCGGGTCTGCACTTTTAGCATAGCTTAGCATAGATCATTGAATCTGATTAGACCGTTAGCATCTCGCTCAAATGACCAAAGAGTTTCCATATTTTAGCCGGTTGTCCCGTTGGTTATGTTGACGGAAGTTAGCCTGTGTAATATCATTGCTCTTTGGCCATTTTTGAGCGAGATGCTAACGGTCTAATCAGATTCAATGATCTATGCTAAGCTATGCTAAAAGTGCAGACCCGGAGATCGGCTGAATGGATTCAACAACAGTCAAACTCTAGGGGAGATGTTCCTTTAAGGGGGTGGGATTATATACTTCACGGTCTATCACATAACAGTGAGTAAAGCAAAAGCTAAAATCCATCAAAGAAACATTACATTATATAAATAATTGATTGCAATATCATATCAACATCTAGAAAAATGGCATCATCGATAAGTTAGATAACAAAAGCACAGTAAGAACATCACAGTAACTCAAAAGGCTTCCCTTTGTCTCTACATCTATGAGTTTGGCAGTGTGTGTGAGGTAATATAGCTCGTCTAAAAGATATAATGCTGGTTTAATGACATCAACCGACTCTAAAACAATACAAATGACAAAGACCTTGATGTTTTTAACAGTCTCAAATCAGCATTATAAAACTAGCATAGTATGTTCTTTTAATTGGGTGCTACTTTGCCTCGGATGGAATCTATTTAAAAGTAAATGTAAATACTGACTGGACTCGACTGGCTTGTCTATAACAGTGCTTAGGTGTGAACTATAACCATATGGGAATTATTACATGGTGGTTTCACTGTTGCGGTGCTGGAGAGAGTCGTTCTCTTGACAGATCAGCTGATATGGCTTTTCGTTCTCCTCAATCACAGAGTTGATGATTTCTACATCTTGGTTCTGAAGTTCGTGTCGTGACAGATGCTCAACAATCCCAGCACCAAATGAATCTCCCAGCACGTTGGTGGTGGTCCTGAGTCGATCCCTGAAGAACCACACAAAATATTTACACTTAAAGCTGCCCTATGTAAGATTTTTTCAGTCAAATATCCAAACACCTCTAGGCCAGTGTTCAGAGGTGGACAAAGTACACAACTTCATTACTCGAGTGAAAGTAAAAGTGCTACTGGTCAAATATTACTCTGTTACAAGTGAAAGTTGTTAGAAACTATTTTTACTTAAGTAAAAGTACAGAAGTACTTGCTTTTAAAAGTACTTAAGTATCAAAGTAAATTTCCTTTTTTATGTCAATTAATTATTTTATTATTGTTGCATTGTTGTATAAATGCACGCTATGCCATGGTGGTTTAAGCCAGTCAGTGATGCTCCATCCGACCACCTTGAACTAATTTAAATACTTAAAAGTTACAAAGCTTTTTACAAAGCTGCTGTCACTTTAAGGCAGAATGCACAAATCCTACACACTGATACACATCCGATATTCCCCCAACTGTTTACGTTCACTTAAGACATAATCAACTTTGTTTACGTGAATACTTTCCAAAATGAAAATTGACATTTTGTGTGTATTGGTCTGTTTAAGTGTGGAAAAACCCCAAAAGAAAGCTCTTCAGTGCTCGTGCTCATCTCAGAGGCACAAAAACCAGACTGAACTGAGCTCGTTCATCAGGCTTTCTCAGATTCATCCATATGTCTATGCCTCTCTTTCTCCCAGACATTTACATTTTGCAAAAAAAAAAAAAAAAAAAAAAACACTTTTAAAGAAGAAAAAAAAATCATCCACTGACTTGCAAAGCTGCTACAGAAACGACTTTTGAGGACCTTGATAGAAATGTAGTGGAGTAAAAAGTACGATATTTGTCTTTCAAATGTAGTGAAGTTAAAGTAAAAGTTTCCCTACAAAATAATACTCCAGTAAAGTACAGATACTCAAAAAGTGTACTTAAGTACAGAACTCAAGTAAATGTACTTCGTTACTGTCCACCTCTAGGCCAGTGTTATATATTGTGTTCAGAGCACTTACAATATCCCAAATGTTTCCAACTATTTGTAAATGGTGAGATGCTATTTTAGGTGTGAGGGCGTGGCCTGTCGATGACATCATATCCGCGTTAGTTTGCGGTTTCATTCTGCAGAAGCGCTTTCCTCTCACTGCAGTGTGAGAGAACGCAACTCTGCCGTCATTATGTTAAGCCCGCCCACTGACTCTACACACGACGTGATTGGCCTGACTAGAGTTTGGTTTTTCCAGCTCGCAAGCCGACTGAGAGTTGCTAGACGACCCTGACTGCAAATTACATGTGGACGCTAGTGTGCATCTAGATTTCTAGGCTACCTTTAAACCCTTTTTCACATTGTGAGTGGTGCTTGCTGTGCGAAACTCGCCAACACAATGCTGGAGTGTTGCTAGGGTGGCTGTCACAGTGTTGCTAGGGTGGTGTTCTGAGGGATTTTCCTAATGTTGTTATGCAGTTACTAAGGTGTAGTGGGTGATTGCCAAGGCATTGCTAGGTGGTTACTTGCTGTACTTACTGTTACTGCTAAGGTATTGTGGGTGGTTGCCAAGGTGTTGCTCAGGTGTTGCTATGCTAGGGCTGTAACGATTTGACCAAAAATAAAAACCTTGATTAATTTTGAACATTTTACCTCGATTACGATTAATGAACGATTATTTTGCTTTTTTTTTTTTGCTTTCCATTTTTTGCCCTCATGAAGTAAGTTCCTGATAAGTTTTTTTACTGTAAATATTTTCTACTATTAAAGGTGGAATTTATACATGCGATGCGCCGGCGCAACACACGATAAAAGCGTCTCTTCCATGTAATGAGAGTTTTTATTCCGAACACGCGATGATTCTATTTTAGAAACGGTTTCTATTTCTGCGACGTTGCGGTTGGAACAACAACACAAAACATGGCACTGATAATCTCAGGCAGTGTTTATGAGATTTATTTAACGTTAAAGCGCGTCATGTGACTCTGAATATAATTTAGTGCTCAGCTTTATAACGCAGTCGCACTAAAAGCAACAATGGATAATTCACCTCAGATCTTGAAACAAATAGAAACAAGATCGTTCAAACGGTGAACAAACAAGTGTATTCTATGACAGTGATTGTTTTAGTGACTCAGTCTGTATGTTAGTCATGTAATATTCATAAATTTGATTATGCCGTCAGGATTAATCTCTGGTGCCTAAAGCCCCGCCCACACTCTGTTCTGATTGGCTGTGGTTTTTGATGGACTTGTCGCATCTCGTAGTCGCGTCTGGTGTGGACAGACATCTTCCTTTTTGCTGGAATCTTATCGCGTTGCATGTAGTTAGGACACGGTGTAATGCTATGGTGTTCTGAATGGCTTTTAGCATGTTGCTAGGGTGTAGGGATGGTTGTCAGGATGTTGCTATGTGGGCGCTAAGGTGTTCTGAATGGCTTAGGTCGTTTCTAGGGTGTTGTGGATGGTTGCAATGCAGATTATAAGGTGTTGGGGTTAGTTGCTAGGGTGTTGCTATGCAAATGCTAAGGGATTCTGAGTGTTTTTTTGGCATGTTGCTAGGGTGTAGGGATGGTTGTCAGGATGTTGCTATGTGGGCGCTAAGGTGTTCTGAATGGCTTAGGTCGTTTCTAGGGTGTTGTGGATGGTTGCAATGCAGATTATAAGGTGTTGGGGTTAGTTGCTAGGGTGTTGCTATGCAAATGCTAAGGGATTCTGAGTGTTTTTTTTGGCATGTTGCTAGGGTGTAGGGATGGTTGTCAGGATGTTGCTATGTGGGCGCTAAGGTGTTCTGAATGGCTTAGGTCGTTTCTAGGGTGTTGTGGATGTTTGCAATGCAGATTATAAGGTGTTGGGGTTAGTTTCTAGGGTGTTGCTATGCAAATACTAAGGGATTCTGAGTGTTTTTTTGGCATGTTGCTAGGGAGTTGTGCATGGTTGTCAGGATGTTGCTATGTGGGCGCTAAGGTGTTCTGAATGGCTTAGGTCGTTTCTAGGGTGTTGTGGATGTTTGCAATGCAGATTATAAGGTGTTGGGGTTAGTTTCTAGGGTGTTGCTATGCAAATACTAAGGGATTCTGAGTATTTTTTTGGCATGTTGCTAGGGAGTTGTGCATGGTTGTCAGGATGTTGCTATGTGGGCGCTAAGGTGTTCTGAATGGCTTAGGTCGTTTCTAGGGTGTTGTGGATGGTTGCAATGCAGATAATAAGGTGTTGGGGTTAGTTGCTAAGCAAATGCTAAGGGATTCTGAGTGTTTTTTTGGTATGTTGCTAGGGAGTTGTGGATGGTTGTCAGGATGTTGCTATGTGGGTGCTAAGGTGTTCTGAATGGCTTAGGTCGTTTCTAGGGTGTTGTGGATGGTTGCAATGCAGATTATAAGGTGTTGGGTTAGTTGCTAAGCAAATGCTAAGGGATTCTGAGTGGTTTTTTGGCATGTTGCTAGGGAGTTGTGGATGGTTGTCAGGATGTTGCTATGTGGGTGCTAAGGTGTTCTGAATGGCTTAGGTCGTTTCTAGGGTGTTGTGGATGGTTGCAATGCAGATTATAAGGTGTTGGGGTTTGTTGCTAAGCAAATGCTAAGGGATTCTGAGTGTTTTTTTGGTATGTTGCTAGGGAGTTGTGGATGGTTGTCAGGATGTTGCTATGTGGGTGCTAAGGTGTTCTGAATGGCTTAGGTCGTTTCTAGGGTGTTGTGGATGGTTGCAATGCAGATTATAAGGTGTTGGGGTTAGTTGCTAGGGTGTTGCTATGCAAATGCTAAGGGATTCTGAGTGGTTTTTTGGCATGTTGCTAGGGAGTTGTGGATGTACAGCCGCACACTAATTTTCATTCACTCCTTCAAGTGAACTGTATTAGTGGATAACAGGGGATAGTGAATGAGGGTTTAGGGGGCGATTTCGGAGTATTTTTTGGCATGTTGCTAGGGTGTTGTGCAGGTGCTGTGGTTTTCTGTGTGGTTATTAGCAAGAAGTTATACAGTTGCTAGGGTGTTGCCAAAACATTACCTGGTTGGTAATGGTGGATGATTAAGATGAGTGCTTCAAGTCAAATGAATCTCTTTGGTCCCTTCGTCAATATAAGTACATAGAATTTTTTTTAACGGCAACTGTAAATCATCTAATGTTTAAAAAAAAAGTAATAGCAAACATCATGTCTGATGCACTAGTTATATGACGAAGTTTGATACTTGAATCCGTCCCTGAAGAGAAACACTCATGGAGGCACAATATGAAAGCAGAATGCGTCAACACTGCTAACACTCCTTTAGATTAGCATTCTGCATTATGTATCAATAACCTTTGAGAGAGTGCTCTCTACTGGAGCCGCATGCTTCAACGTGACATTTGAGAGAGACTCACAGGAACCAGTCCACTGCGATGATCAGTGTAATGTCCTCTGTGGGCAGTCCCACCGATGTCAATACTATCACCATGGTAACCAGCCCAGCCTGAGGGATGCCTGCTGCTCCGATGCTAGCGGCAGTCGCTGTAATGCTGAAAGAAACATGAGAGCTTTTTAATTAGGAAAAAGCTGAGTTTTAATGAAAATAGCCCACGGGAGATGTTGTTGGCAGGGAGAAAAAGTACAAATGTTTTGCTTAACCCCGAGGAGTCTGAGCTGTTTTGGGGCCCTTTAGAAGTTTTGACATGCTCTGACATTTGTGCTTTTTTCAGTTGCTTATAAACATATTAATGACAAAAGTGTAATTACACTGTATTCAGCAACAACTGGGCTACCATACTATGTGAGCAACATGTATGTTTATCAATGGTTTTTGAGAAAACAAAATTTTTTTTTTAAAATTAAGGCCTCAAAACACACAATAGATATGTATCCACAAGACTTTTGACTAATGGGTGTATTTACCTAGAGTTTTCGCCTCAAAGTGATGTGAGAATCATTGAGCCTACTCATTCACATTAAACAATACACTGATTTAGACAGTTTTTATTCACAAAGCCCATACGCGAGGAGGTGTTATATATAATGAATAATGATGGATATCATCTGAGAGGACAAAAGAACATTATAGCCAGCATAATGAGCTGCATAATGTCCTGCATAATGAATGAGCTTAATTCAGGTGTGTGACTGAGAGCAAAAGGACATTATATATTTTACGTATCTAGTAAATGCATCTTGATTTAAGAATGTTTAAATATTTAGACTAGAAACAAGAAAGAGCATTTTTTCTAAATTTTTTGTTTTTGAAAGTAGTCTCATGATAAAAAATTAAATAATAAATACTTAAAATGAAGATACAATTTATACAAAACGAAATTGCTGTAAAGAAAGCAATTCACTTTCTACAAAGCAAAACTCCAGAATCATTTATTTAGAATGTAGTCCACAAAGGCCTATTATATTTTAAATGATCAAAAGATTTGATTACACTTAAAAAAATGCTCTTCTTATTTAGTTGAAATAGTACTTATCTAGTAAATGCATCTTGATTTAAGAATGTTTAAATATTTAGACTAGAAACAAGAGCATTTTTAATAAATTTTTTAACAAGTTTTTGAAAGTAGTCTCATGCTAAAATTTTTTATAATAAATAATTAAAATTAAGATACAATTTATACAAAATGAAATTCACTTTAAAGAAAGCAATTCACTTTCTACAAAACAAAACTTGATATTAACTTGATAAAACAAACTTTGATATTAAATTTAAAAGATAATAGGCTATAATATTTAAATATCAATATGAAGAAAAATATGTTTGACTGGTACTATATTTATAGCATCTGAGCAGACATTTGTGAATAAAAGCTTTATTAATGTGACACTAGGCTTTTCGAACAGATTACATAAACACAGAATATTTGTTTTCGATTTGGTTTACAGTGTTTATAACCTGACTTTTCAGCGTTTCTTTAGACATATGTCACATGTTTGTGAGACAAGTATTCACTAAGCTAGAGGTCATTTTCTGAAGACTATCTGAATGAACGTCTTTGACAGAGAGGCTGCAGATCGCGCATCATGTGTGTTTCCTTTATTTTGCAAAAAGCAAAACATTTTGTTTTTATTGTGACTGAACACAAAAAAATTGAAACTTAACAGATTATAATGATGTATAACACTTGCCTGAATGATAAAAAATGACAGAGTTATTTGAGTCTCTTTGGCACTGATAAGAAAAAAAGAGAGCCGATCACGCCGGCTGACTCGAGAGGGTTAAGGATAAACACTCTTTCTGTACTTGCCAAAACTAACCTGATGGTGAGGATCTGGCCAAAGTTCAGGTCCATGTCATTGACCTGCGCAATAAAAATGGCCGCCACTGCCTCATACAGAGCTGTGCCATCCATGTTGATGGTGGCTCCAACTGGTAGCACAAAACGTGTCACTCGTTTGTCCACATGGTTGTTTTCTTCAAGACAACGGAAAGTGATGGGCAGGGTGGCAGAGCTGAGGAAGACAAGAAGATAACACAACTGTAGTTTCATGTGCTGTTAAAACAAAAGGTGGCCATGTAACCTTTTCACAGACTGTTATGACACGTTTCCACTAGGGTTGGGTATCGCTTGGTTTTTTTTCGATTCCGGTGCCAAACCGATACTTTTAAAACGGTACCGGTGCCTAAACGGTTCCTAAACCGATACTTAAAAAAAAAAAAAAAGGCCACAAAACGAGGTGGATGACATTAAATGGCTTTTTATTTATTTTTTATTTAAATTGAACCATTTATTAAAAGTTTAATGTATACTTAAATGTATGAATATAAATAAATACAAAACACAATTTACTTATTTACAAATTATTATTGACTTTTTTACAAATTCACAGTAAAACCTAAGCCACCTAACCCAACTACAACAGGCCTAATATAACTCTAAATAACAGTTACAGTAATAACAGCAGAGTCTGTATTCTTGCTCTGCTACTAACCAGCTTCCAGCTTCAGCTTTATTTTGAAATATGATCATATTCTCTGGCTAAATATTTTAGAACGCATCGCATTAATGTTTCCATGGCGACGCGTCATGTTTCTCACATGACACACAGCAGCTGCAATAGCGCTGACAGCTCAGCTGTATCGGGTTTATTTCGTTTTTCCTTTTTATTCAAAATATTCACAAACTTCTTAACTGTGTCACAAACTATCTGATGTTCAAATGTGTGAGTGAATGTGTGTTAGTTGATCTATAAAGCGCAATGGGCGGCGCCATGTTAGTTTGCGCCTCAGAATCGGATCTGTCGGATTTACAACACTTGAGTTCATTCTCGTCTCACGAAATACATGAAAGTAAGTGACCAGTGAACTGGAGGAAGAATAGAGTAAACTATATAGTTACTATATAATGTGCATGTATCTGATGTGAATAAAACACGTAACGTTGGTCAAATTATAACCGTCTGAAAGGATTGTCATTGCCGCTTCCATAGACATCAGTGTGTGTTTTTTGCTAGTTAGCCTACTTATGAGCATTTAAATGTCTGAAACTTGAAATAAACATGATGTGGTTGAAAACACTGAATAGTTGTCATGAGTTGTGGTTGAAAACACTGAATAGTTGTCATGAGATGTGGTTGAAAACACTGAATAGTTGTCATGAGTTGTGGTTGAAAACACTGAATAGTTGTCATGAGTTGTGGTTGAAAACACTGAATAGTTGTCATGAGATGTGGTTGAAAACACTGAATAGTTGTCATGAGATGTGGTTGAAAACACTGAATAGTTGTCATGAGATGTGGTTGAAAACACTGAATAGTTGTCATGAGATGTGGTTGAAAACACTGAATAGTTGTCATGAGATGTGGTTGAAAACACTGAATAGTTGTCATGAGTTGTGATGTGACGAGCGCTGAGCGTCTGTCTCTGGCTCAGCCAAAGCGCGAAAGCACGTTTGAATTTTGGCACCGAAATGAGGAACCGAAATCTGCGTTCTGATTCGGTCCAGTACATACCGGTTATATAAGTGGGTTTCGGTACCCAACCCTAGTTTCCACAGTCAACATTGTAAATTTAGTTCCCATTCAAAATCCTAAATACTACCAATAGATATAGATATAGCAAATATGTATTTGCATAGGTGGTTTACCTGGACGAGGTGCCTAGAGCTGTGATCAGAGCCTGTAGCAGCCCAGCAATAAAGGTGAACGGGTTCTTCTTGGTCACCACAAAGAAGAGCAGAGGCAGAACCAACAGGCCGTGGATGAGGAGCCCGACAATGACCGATACCGTGTACATCCCCAATTGTCCGCCCACCTGAGCAAGGTCTTTCATCTCCACAATCTTTCCAGCAATCAGGAAGAGGATACCCACCGGAGCGTACCTGTTCAACAGAGACATTTTACAGCAATAATAGTAGCTTCTGCATACATGCATCCATAAATAGAGCCTTTAAAGGGTAAATAAACCCTAAAACAACTTTTTTTTGTTAATGATCTGCAAGACTGGGGCTTTATTAGTGCTGTTCATTGATTCGAGTAAATGTTTTGACATTTAGGTAAAAAAGTGTTTTAATTCTACAATATATGGTGTAAAAACCAGAGTGCTGCCCTCTTAAGGTTGAACGGTGGCTACTACAGTTGAATGTTCCTATTGGACGTTGTTGGTCATTATGACGTACTGTATGTGATAGAATTGCATTGTTACATTTTAGAGCCCGACCGATATATCGGCGGGCCGATATTATCGGCCGATATTGGACTTTTTCCAAACTATCGGTATCGGCATTTATGATGGCCGATAAATCAATATTTAAAAACTCACTGAGTGTTGGCGTTTCATAGTTTGTCCACCAGAGGGCGCTCTACAACGTGCGGGTTGGCAACACACCAGCTGATCCAGCTGAGCGCTGCATTCACAACACAGATCATCCGTGAAGTGCATGTAAGTTGGCAACGAGACATACGTTGCTTAAATAACAATTAAAAGAACATCCCCATCAGTTCTCTTAACTCAAATAACATGTCAAAATTTGTAACTGCCAAGTCCAGTTTTGCGGTTTCATGTAAGCCAAGAGAGCTGGTAATTACGTGAGGTTGTTACAGTTGACTGACTAAGTTTAACTCGGACAATGTGACTGAATAAGATATATTTCTTTCATAGTCTGACAGTTTGACAGCATGAGACGTATCATCTCTCCCCTGCCCGTTATTTTGAAAAAGTATACATATTTCTAAATTATGACTTATCATAGACGCTAACCACAAAGCTAGCTAATGCCATGGCTATCAGTGGGAGACCGCTAACATTAATGCGCCTTGGAAATCACAACAAACTTATTCTGCCTAAATAAAGTAATGATTACTGTATTTATAACTAGTATATTTGTAGTTCCAGTCCCTGCATTGTAAATCGTAAGTTAGGCTCGTGAAGAGTGAACGAAAGTGCGTGACTTCGTTCAGACGCAGCATTAACGAGTCACATAATCAATGGATTTACTGCATCATCAGTAGTAGATTTTAGAAGGCAGGCACCAAATGATGATTGAAAATGGTTTGTTGTAGCTTGATGGATAGAATTAAAAGTCAGAATCAGAAACCAGAACTTCTAGAACTTAACTGAATATTTTTTTTCCAGTCTTGCTCAAAGTTATATTTATAAATCTATTAATACTGGTAACTTTGATTTTTTGTTTTGTTTTTGTTATTGTGTTTTCGTCCAAGCTACTTTAAGTTTCATATCTTAAGTTTGTATTTTTATACATTTTATTTATCAGAACTTTAATATATTTTTATGTTCCTCTGTTCTGTTGTGACAATAAAACAAAACAAGTTTATTTTTAAACTGCATTATCATATGATTTTAGAGAGGCTGAGGGATCATGAATAACTACAAATAACTAATGTATAAGGGAAATCTGTTTAAGTGTTTTTTACGCGTTTCTGTTATTTAATTTATTTATTTTTAATATATATCGGCTGATATATCGGAATATCGGATTTTTAAATGACCAAATATTTGTATCGGTATCAGCCTTAAAAATCCTTTATCAGTCGGGCTCTATTACATTTGATATCTCCTGATTATGTACTTGTCTAACTAAACATAACTTCCACGCTGTCACAGGCTGGAGTATCCTTTGTATTTGAGCTGTTGTTGGTTCATTGTGCTGCGATTTGGGATCAGACTCTGACATGTATGGGCCAGGGCTCGCATTAAATCTTAAATGCGCATCATTCCGGTTGCCATTTCTCCACATTGGAAGTTTTCAAAACAATCCCTCATGTGTACTCACGGGGGAGCCAGAGCTCATTATAATATGCAAAGCTTATCCAATCACAGCAGTGGGCGTTTACTTCCAAATCTTCAGTGGGACACGCCCATAAAAACAGAGCGTTCCACGAGAGAGGCTCAAAACCAGGGCAGAAAATGGACATTACTTATTGATTATGATGTTTCTGAATGAAAAAACCACACGGACGTCATAAGTTGACCTCAGAGAACAGGATAAAACAGGATATTTTTGAATACATTAATTAGCATCACGTCAGTGACTCTTAAATGACTGCCTCACTGTTGTCAGGGTTATCAGAACATCACAATTGGACTAGGGATGGGCAACAGTGGTCGAGTAATCGAGTACTCGAACGTGACAGCGACCATCGATCATGAGAACGATGATCGCCCTGACTTTTTAAAAAAAAATATGTGTATCAGCGTTGTTAAGGGAAGAGCGCATTCAAAATGTTCCGTTTCAAACCATAGCCTGTAAAATCTAGCACGCTGAAGTTCACGTGCGCATTCACGTCCTTTTGTGTTGATTTAAGTTGTAGGTCCATATTAATCTTCATATTAATATTGATATAGGGTGCGTTTGGTTGAGTTTATTAACCAGCTAGCAAGCTCTGCAGGATGGTGTTATTTCACAGTTTCAGCTCAAAGGCAATGCTCGATATTACTGACTTGGTTATTTGAGACGGTCATTTTATAAAGATGTTTCTTTTTCAAAGACATTTATGCATCATAATCTAGCCGTTATTTTTTGTTTTATATGTTCATGTTTTCATATACCTGTTTTCATGTCACGTTTGTATTTGTCAACAACCATTTTCATAAGAGTATTTTCATTATCTCAATGACGGACATGCCCCGCCCCCTGCACATGCCCCGCCCCCGAGTACTCGAGTACTCGTTTTTGAGACCTATCGAAATGAGAAATTGACAAAAATGCCCATCCCTAAATTGGACACTAACCAGATAATGATGGCCACCAAGCGCATTATGGCTTCATTCAGGCAGTCGAAGAAGTCCCGGAGAGCCTGGCCCTGCTGTTTCATGTTTCCAATCACTAATCCAAAGCACATGGAGAACACCACCAACCCCAAGGCATTCACCCCGTTTGAGGAACCTGAGACAGGAACCACCTCTTCCACCGTCTCCTGGACGGTCTGCAGGATTGTGCTGAAGTTGCTGAGCTCTGTAGAGTTGATGTTGTCTGTCGCATTGACCGTCATGGTGACATTTTTTGTCAACACAGTTTTCTTGTATTGTGTTTTATACTGCAAGAAAAACGGGTGATTAGTAATATCTGCTACTTGAGCCAAATGAGTAGAGGTTATGGAAATGTATCAGGAGAGGATTTACAAACCTGTTTAAAGCAGGCTTCAACTAAATTTGGTGGGAACATATTTCTGTAAAAACAAGAAAAATCAGATCCCATAACATCTAAAGAATAAAAGTCAAACAAAACTTTCTACCCACCTTATCAGGTCCAGAAAAGCATCAGCGGCCTGCACTGGCTCAATGCTGCCACTAGAGGCCACTGGACTGTCCCTGCTGCCTTTGCCCGGCCGGATAATAATCACCAGGACAATACCGATGAAAACTGCTATAAACGTAGTCACCATGTAGTAGACAATGGCCCGGATTCCCATCTTCCCAGAAGCCCTGCTGTCCAAAGAGGAAATTCCTGCACAAAGACATGAAGGAGCATTTCTACTGAGCTGACAATAACACACCAATGCTAATTTCTGAATATACTTCATGTACTATATACACTCACCTAAAGGATTATTAGGAACACCTGTTCAATTTCTCATTAATGCAATGATCTAATCAACCAATCACATGGCAGTTGCTTCAATGCATTTAGGGGTGTGGTCCTGGTCAAGACAATCTCCTGAACTCCACACTGAATGTCGGAATGGGAAAGAAAGGAGATTTAAGCAATTTTGAGTGTGTCATGGTTGTTGGTGCCAGACGGGCCGGTCTGAGTATTTCACAATCTGCTCAGTTACTGGGATTTTCACGCACAACCATTTCTAGGGTTTACAAAGAATGGTGTGAAAAGGAAAAGCATCCAGTGTGCGGCAGTCCTGTGGAGAAAATGCCTTGTTGATGCTAGAGGTCAGAGGTCATGGGCCGACTGATTCAAGCTGATAGAAGAGCAACTTTGACTGAAATAACCACTCGTTACAACCGAGGTCTGCAGCAAAGCATTTGTGAAGCCACAACACACACAACCTTGAGGCGGATGGGCTACAACAGCAGAAGACCCCACCGGGTACCACTCATCTCCACTACAAAGAGGAAAAAGAGGCGACAATTTGCACCAGCTCACCAAAATTGGACAGTTGAAGACTGGAAAAATGTTGCCTGGTCTGATGAGTCTGGATTTCTGTTGAGACATTCAGATGGTAGAGTCAGAATTTGGCGTAAACAGAATGAGAACATGGATCCATCATGCCTTGTTCCCACTGTGCAGGCTGGTGGTGGTGGTGTAATGGTGTGGGGGATGTTTTCTTGGCACACTTTAGGCCCCTTAGTGCCAATTGGGCATGGTTTAAATGCCACGGCCTACCTGAGCATTGTTTCTGACCATGTCCATCCCTTTATGAGCAGCATGTCCCCATCCTCTGATGGCTACTTCCAGCAGGATAATGCACCGTCACAAAGCTCCAATCATTTCAAACTGGTTTCTTGAACATGACAATGAGTTCACTGGACTAAAATGGCCCCACAGTCTCCAGATCTCAACCCAATAGAGCATCTTTGGGATGTGGTGGAACGGGAGCTTCGTGCCCTGGATGTGCATCCCACAAATCTCCATCAACTGCAAGATGCTCTCCTATCAATATGGGCCAACATTTCTAAAGAATGCTTTCAGCAGCTTGTTGAGTCAATGCCACGTAGAATTAAGGCAGTTCTGAAGGCGAAAGGGGGTCAAACACAGTATTAGTGTGTGTTCCTAATAATCCTTTAGGTGAGTGTATTTAATTAAAACAGCATTTGTTTGAAATATAAATCATTAGTAACATTATAATAGTCTTTACTTTCACTTTTGATCAAGTATTAGATTCTAAAACTTTCTGACCCCGAATTTTTGAACAGCTGTCTATATTTTATATTTTAAACATTTGAAGTTGTAGCCCATATATTAACAGTAGTTCATGTATTATGAATTAACATAAATAGACAATGAATGCTGTAAAAATGGTTGCTCATTGATAGTTCATGACATCTAATGTATTAACTATTGTAGAGGAGTTTAAAGTGTTAGCGAATGCAAAGATTGAAGTGATGTGTTTTGCAGGCGTACCTGTGACGAGGCTGGAGACGATGAGGGGTAGAACCAGCATTTGAAGCATCCTCATCAGCAGCTCTCCGGGGAAAGAGAAATACTTCACCTCCCTGATGGACAGGTTATGAGGTCTCAGGGCAAAACCCAGCCCTACCCCTACATACAGTCAAACAGGAAGACATTCAAATGGTCAGGAAACCCTAAACCACATTTTATTTATGAGTTATGAGTGTTGAGCATCATAGACGTCAATGTTATCATCCATTTGTTTTGATTTTTGGAGAAAACTAGTTCATTTTAAACATTGTTGCGCTATATTCAACTTCCGGGTTTAGATTCATCTTTGTATCAACGTTACTTTCTCGTACGGCGATGACTCATCGGTGTCTCATAATTATTCATGAGTCTGCGTGTCCCTTTCCTATCAGAAGAGGTCTCGCATAATTTTTCATTAGTCTGCGTGTCCTTATCCTATGAGAAGAGGCCTTGCTTAATTATTCATGAAACTGCATGTCCTTATCCTATGAGAAGACGACTCGCTTAATTATTCATGAGTCTGCATGTCCTTATCCTATGAGAAGACGACTCGCTTAATTATTCATGAGTCTGCATGTCCTTATCCTAGGAGAAGATGCCTCTCTTAATTATTCATGAAACTGCATGTCCTTATCCTATGAGAAGACGACTCGCTTAATTATTCATGAGTCTGCATGTCCTTATCCTATGAGAAGACGACTCACTTAATTATTCATGAGTCTGCATGTCCCTATCCTATGAGAAGACGACTCGTTTAATTATTCATGAGTCTGCATGTCCTTATCCTATGAGAAGACGACTCGCTTAATTATTCATGAGCCTGCATGTCCTTATCCTAGGAGAAGATGCCTCTCTTAATTATTCATGAGTCTGCATGTCCTTATCCAATAAGAAGATGACTCGTTTAATTATTCATGAGTCTGCATGTCCTTATCCTATGAGAAGACGACTCGCTTAATTATTCATGAGTCTGCGTGTCCCTTTCCTATCAGAAGAGGTCTCGCATAATTTTTCATTAGTCTGCGTGTCCTTATCCTATGAGAAGAGGCCTTGCTTAATTATTCATGAAACTGCATGTCCTTATCCTATGAGAAGACGACTCGCTTAATTATTCATGAGCCTGCATGTCCTTATCCTAGGAGAAGACGACTCGTTTAATTATTCATGAGTCTGCATGTCCTTATCCTATGAGAAGACGACTCGCTTAATTATTCATGAGTCTGCGTGTCCTTATCCTATGAGAAGACGACTCGCTTAATTATTCATGAGTCTGCATGTCCTTATCCTAGGAGAAGATGCCTCTCTTAATTATTCATGAGTCTGCATGTCCTTATCCAATAAGAAGATGACTCGTTTAATTATTCATGAGTCTGCGTGTCCTTATCCTATGAGAAGACGACTCGCTTAATTATTCATGAGTCTGCATGTCCCTATCCTATGAGAAGACGACTCACTTAATTATTCATGAGTCTGCATGTCCCTATCCTATGAGAAGACGACTCGCTTAATTATTCATGAGTCTGCGTGTCCTTATCCTATGAGAAGACGACTCACTTAATTATTCATGAGTCTGCATGTCCCTATCCTATGAGAAGACGACTCACTTAATTATTCATGAGTCTGCATGTCCCTATCCTATGAGAAGACGACTCACTTAATTATTCATGAGTCTGCGTGTCCTTATCCTATGAGAAGACGACTCACTTAATTATTCATGAGTCTGCATGTCCCTATCCTATGAGAAGACGACTCGCTAAATTATTCATGAGTCTGCATGTCCTTATCCTATGAGAAGACGACTCGCTTAATTATTCATGAGTCTGCGTGTCCTTATCCTATGAGAAGACGACTCACTTAATTATTCATGAGTCTGCGTGTCCTTATCCTATGAGAAGACGACTCGCTAAATTATTCATGAGTCTGCATGTCCTTATGAGAAGACGACTCGCTTAATTATTCATGAGTCTGCGTGTCCTTATCCTATGAGAAGACGACTCGCTTAATTATTCATGAGTCTGCGTGTCCTTATCCTATGAGAAGACGACTCACTTAATTATTCATGAGTCTGCGTGTCCTTATCCTATGAGAAGACGACTCACTTAATTATTCATGAGTCTGCGTGTCCTTATCCTATGAGAAGACGACTCGCTAAATTATTCATGAGTCTGCATGTCCTTATGAGAAGACGACTCGCTTAATTATTCATGAGTCTGCGTGTCCTTATCCTATGAGAAGACGACTCGCTTAATTATTCATGAGTCTGCGTGTCCTTATCCTATGAGAAGACGACTCACTTAATTATTCATGAGTCTGCGTGTCCTTATCCTATGAGAAGACGACTCACTTAATTATTCATGAGTCTGCATGTCCCTATCCTATGAGAAGACGACTCGCTTAATTATTCATGGGCCTGCGTGTCCTTATCCTATGAGAAGACGACTCACTTAATTATTCATGAGTCTGCTTAATTATTCATGAGTCTGCATGTACTTATCCTATGAGAAGACGGCTCGTTTAATTATTCATGAGTCTGCATGTCCTTATCCTATGAGAAGACGACTCTGTTAATTAGTCATGAGTCTGCATGTCCTTATCCTATGAGAAGACGGCTCGCTTAATTATTCATGAACCTGCGTGTCCTTATCCTATGAGAAGACGACTCGCTTAATTATTCATGAGTCTGCATGTCCTTATGAGAAGACAACTCTCTTAATTATTCATGAGACTACATGTCCTTATCCTATGAGAAGACGACTCGCTAAATTATTCATGAGACTGCGTGTCCTTATCCTATGAGAAGACGACTCGCTTAATTATTCATGAGTCTGCATGTCCTTATCCTATGAGAAGACGACTCGCTTAATTATTCATGAGTCTGCATGTCCTTATCCTATGAGAAGACGACTCGCTTAATTATTCATGAGTCTGCATGTCCTTATCCTATGAGAAGACGGCTCGCTTAATTATTCATGAGTCTGCATGTCCTTATCCTATGAGAAGACGACTCGCTTAATTATTCATGAGTCTGCATGTCCTTATCCTATGAGAAGACGACTCGCTTAATTATTCATGAGTCTGCATGTCCTTATCCTATGAGAAGACGACTCGCTTAATTATTCATGAGTCTGCATGTCCTTATCCTATGAGAAGACGACTCGCTAAATTATTCATGAGTCTGCATGTCCCTATCCTATGAGAAGACGACTCGCTTAATTATTCATGAGTCTGCATGTCCTTATGAGAAGACGACTCGCTTAATTATTCATGAGTCTGCGTGTCCTTATCCTATGAGAAGACGACTCACTTAATTATTCATGAGTCTGCGTGTCCTTATCCTATGAGAAGACGACTCACTTAATTATTCATGAGTCTGCATGTCCTTATGAGAAGACGACTCGCTTAATTATTCATGAGTCTGCGTGTCCTTATCCTATGAGAAGACGACTCGCTTAATTATTCATGAGTCTGCGTGTCCTTATCCTATGAGAAGACGACTCACTTAATTATTCATGAGTCTGCGTGTCCTTATCCTATGAGAAGACGACTCGCTTAATTATTCATGAGTCTGCATGTCCTTATCCTATGAGAAGACGACTCGCTTAATTATTCATGAGTCTGTATGTCCCTATCCTATGAGAAGACGACTCGCTTAATTATTCATGAGTCTGCATGTCCTTATCCTATGAGAAACAACTACAACCTGTTGTCTTGCCCACTGATTTACCCAAAGCCACTGCTGCCACTGTGAAGATCACGAACGCGTTCCTCCGCAGGAACGTCTTCACGCCGTCTCTCGTGATGCCGCCCATCTTCGGCCCGTTTCCTGTCATCTGCTTCTGTAACACTCGGCACAGACGCTGGAGCGTCTCCTCGGCGCGCTGGGGCTTCTCAGAGTCCTCGCTCAGGAACAGGCTGGTGCTGTTCGGAGGCTTCTCATTCATAATCAGCTCTAACACATGGTCCAAGAGGGATTCATGGGAAACTGTGGGAGAACATTGAGCAGAATTACATCAAGGCTAAAGTTCATTTTTTGTGACATGCAATGTTTCATGACTTTTTCTTAAAGGAACACGTCACTATTTTTGCACATTCTGCGACTCCTCTAGAGTTAAACAGTTGAGTTTGACCGTTTTGAGCCGATCTCCGGGTCTGCACTGTTAGCATAGCTTAGCATAGATCATTGAATCTGATTAGACCGTTAGCATCTCGCTCAAAAATGAGTTTCCATATTTCTCCAGTTTAAAACTCGACTCTTCTGTAGTTCCATCGTGTGCTAAGACCGACGGAAAATGAGAAGTTGTGATGTTCTAGGCCGATATGGCAGGAACTATACTCTCATTCCTGCGTAATAATCAAGAGCTGTGAGCCGCCCCATGAGTGCAGCGGCGCAATGATATTACACAGCGGCTGAAAATAGTCCCAGCGCTCCCAGTGTGAGCCGCTCGACCCGCTGGTTATGTTGACGGAAGTTAGCCTGTGTGATATCAACACTTAAAGGGATAGTTCACCCAAAAATGAAAATTACCCCATGATTTACTCACCCTCAAGCCATCCTAGGTGTGTATGACTTTCTTCTTTTTATTCATACTCTTTTTTATTCTTATTTTATACTCTGATTATTACGCACACAGGGATGCGCAGCAGCACACACACACACACACACACTGATTATTACACTCTTGTACTACACATGTGCCGGTAAACTGTAATACGATATACCGCAATAATGAACATGCACAACATTGTTATCGTGGACACTTCAAAATACTGTGAATAATTATTTATTTCGTATTATTCAGATTTTTAGAATGCATATTAAGAATACTTTACCCATCAACCGTTTAAAATGAACACGTCTGTAATGATTCATCACTTAGACTGGGATCCATTTGCATGCTTTATTGAAATAGCGTGGTTGTACAGGCAGGGTCAGACAGGGATGAACAGGAAATAACAGGGGCAGGCAGAAAACGTAGTCAGACAACAGGCAATAGGTCAGATAACACTCACAGAAGAATAACCAGGCAAGGATTAATGGGCAGGCAGCAGGTATAGGTACAAGAACAACAATAGTCGGCAACAAGCAGTCAAACAGGATATAGAAACGCTCAGAAATTTCCAACTAGGCAAAACAAGTCTTCGCGGTGCACTGAGGTGAGTGGCAGTGCGCAAAAAAACCCCTAAATAACGACTTACATAGTGATGACGATTTCAAAACACGGCCTCATGAAGCTTCGAAGCGTTATGAATCAGTGAGTCAATTCATGATTCGGATCGCTTGTCAAACCGCCAAACTGCTGACATTTGGCGATTCAAACTGCTGATTCGACTCACTGATTCATAACGCTCTGAACCGCTGATTCGACTCACTGATTCATAACGCTCTGAACCGCTGAATCGACTCACTGACTCATAACGCTCTGAACCGCTGAATCGACTCACTGACTCATAACGCTCTGAACCGCTGAATCGACTCACTGACACATAACGCTCTGAACCGCTGATTCGACTCACTGATTCATAACGCTCTGAACCGCTGAATCGACTCACTGACTCATAACGCTCTGAACCGCTGATTCGACTCACTGATTCATAACGCTCTGAACCGCTGAATCGACTCACTGATTCATAACGCTCTGAACCGCTGATTCGACTCACTGATTCATAACGCTCTGAACCGCTGAATCGACTCACTGACTCATAACGCTCTGAACCGCTGAATCGACTCACTGATTCATAACGCTCTGAACCGCTGATTCGACTCACTGATTCATAACGCTCTGAACCGCTGAATCGACTCACTGATTCATAACGCTCTGAACCGCTGATTCGACTCACTGATTCATAACGCTCTGAACCGCTGAATCGACTCACTGATTCATAACGCTCTGAACCGCTGAATCGACTCACTGACTCATAACGCTCTGAACCGCTGAATCGACTCACTGATTCATAACGCTCTGAACCGCTGAATCGACTCACTGATTCATAACGCTCTGAACCGCTGATTCGACTCACTGATTCATAACGCTCTGAACCGCTGAATCGACTCACTGACTCATAACGCTTCGAAGCTTCATGAGGCCGTGTTTTGAAATCGTCATCTCTATATAAGTCGTTATTTAGGGTTTTTTTGTGCACAGAAACTATTCTCGTCTTCATAAAGTTATTGTAGAGCCGCTGTAGTGAGATGGACTTTGTAACTTTAGTCTTTAGTGTCTTTTAAGAGTCTTGAGAGTGTAAAGTTGAGCCAATGGAGGCCTTTCAGAGCATCAGCTTTACACTAAAATATCTTCATTTGTGTCTGAAGATGAACGGAGGTCTGACGGGTGTCCAACCACATGAGGCTCAGTCATTAATGACACAATTTACATTTTTGGGTGAACTAACCCT
>JARQWZ010001164.1:55000-142500 GCA_033150135.1 Gobio occitaniae
TGACTTGTAAAAGTGTGAATCCCAGTTGTTCAGGAATATTGTTAGCTAAGCACCAACTAAAGACATTATGGACATCTGTGGCATCTCAGCTTATGCCATATACACTGAAAAAATATAACATTGATTCAGCCTGAAGAATTTGTGGTGATAAACGTATTTCCATACAGTACATTTGGTTGAATGTGTCATTTATTTGTTTGTTCATTAGGGCTCGTATTATTATTCTTCTCCCAAATTAATCGCTTTTTTGAGGTCATAAACACGCTCGAAAACTCATGAAACTTTGCACACGTGTCAAAAGTGGGGAAAATGTACATCTGATATGGGTTACAGAATTAGGCGTGGCAAAATGGCTCAATAGCGCCACCTACAAAATTTCAACTAAGCACCGTTCGAGCTACGTTTCACGTTCAAGTATGAAATTCGGTAGACCGATGTAACGGCCCAATACCTACAAAAAAGACCCAGGGTGCAAAATATGAAAACCAACAGGAAGTGAAGATATTTTGAATTTTCTCTGCAAAATGTTTGCAGTTTTTGCCATTTCCAGACGTTGTACTTTAACAGACTCCTCCTAGAGATTTAATCAGATCCTCATCATATTTGGTCAGTCTAATCTAAAGGCCTTAGGGATGTTAAATTGCGAAGATCTTGAGTTTTCGCTGAAGGGCGTGTCCGTGGCGGCCTCACAAATTTCGATGTTTCGCCATGAAACTGGAAGTTGTTGTAACTTGGACATACAATTACCGATTTGCCCCAAACTTCACATGTTTGATAATAGTCCTGACCTGAAGACTCAACATGCCAATATTCAGTTATAGTCATAGCACCACCTTCTGGCAGCAGGAAGTGTGGCATATTGAAGTGACTTTGCCATATATCTCCTATATTTACTCGCTTAAATGTCGCCCACTATTCACTGTTTTCCTGAGGCCACCGGGTGCTAAATATTCAATATTGTCCATTGGCACAGTTATTGAAATTGAAACGTAAAGTGTGACCGTGTGCTGTTTTGGTATAGTTGCTGTGGTAAGAAGACATGCAAAGTAATAGAATAGAAAATCTAAGTATGTTACTTCCATTGAGAATATAGTGCTGTACTGTACACTGTGTGCAGAATTGATTTTCTGATCATATTCTTTTTCCAGGCACATTTGACCAATTCCAAACCACAGTAATCCTAATAACTACTATTGATTTAGTATTTAATAATGTATAAGTGATATATAATTGTTCATGAAGGCTGGAAATGAAAATCACCTTATATTCAGGTGTGCAGAATTATTAGGCATGTTTTCTTTTACAGATAAATTGAGCCAAAAAAGAGATTTAACTCTTAAAATGATTAAATGCCCATGAGAAGGACACAATACTAGACATTGCAGTTAAGGCGTGACCATTGGACAGTGAGATGCTCGTTGGGTCAGCAGGGTCAGACAAAAACATGTGGTGGAGAAAAGACACTTGTTAACTGCAAAAGAATGAAGAATTAAGTGTGAAACCATCAGGAACCCTTTAGTCTCCAGTGACACCATTTTACAGAGCTGCAGCCCCTTCAGGATGGACTAAAATTGTGTACTAAGTTCATTTTAGTCCATCCTGAAGTCCGTTTTGCAGAGATGGACTAAAAATAAACTCCCAAAACGTACTGCCAGATTCTGGAAGATGAATTCTTCAAACAGTGGTACTAGAGGATGTGGTGCTGGTCCTTCAAGAGTCACTCTCAACCTATCTGTCCATAAAGCCTATAAAAAAACCTTCTTCATGTATTTTACAACACTTCAGCTTGTGATTCTTATCTAGTGGGGGTCATTTTTTAGGATTCTTTACCTAACTGAAGTCTCTGAGATCCTGACACCTTGCACTTCTGGAGACTCCACTGTAAAAAAAATCCCCGTAAAATTTACGGTAATAAACCGGCAGCTGTGGTTGCCAGAACTTTACAGTAAAAAAATACGGCAGTTACGTTTTAGGTTTAACGGGACAGCACCATAGAATTAAAAGGTTTATAATGTAATAATTACGGTTTAAAAATGTTTCATTTTACAGTTCAAAACCGTATAATTTAAAGGTTTATAATGTAATAATTACGGTTAATTTTTTTAAAAATTATTTTACAGTTCAAAACCGTATAATTTAAAGGGTTTATAATGTAATAATTACGGTTAAATTTTTTTTTTATTATTTTACAGTTCAAAACCGTATAATTTAAAGGTTTATAATGTAATAATTACGGTTAAATTTTTTTTTTTATTATTTTACAGTTCAAAACCGTATAATTTAAAGGGTTTATAATGTAATAATTAGGGTTAAAAAAAAATAATTATTTTACAGTTCAAAACCGTATAATTTAAAGGGTTTATAATGTAATAATTACGGTTAAAAATAAATAAATTATTTTACAGTTCAAAACCGTATAATTTAAAGGTTTATAATGTAATAATTACGGTTAAAAAAAAAAAATATTTTACAGTTCAAAACTGTATAATTTAAAGGTTTATATTGTAATGATTATGTTTACACTGTAAACAATTTACAGTAAAAAAACATATTTCATTAACTTAAATAATGTTAAATTACCAACCTATTGAAATACTAATATCTGTTATGTAAGTTTGATATATATGGACAATCACCAATCACAGTGGAGATGAGAATCACATGATGAATCAAAGCTCATCGCAAGCAGCTTTTAAGAGAACAATACTAATATATAGAAGAGCTCAGAGTCATTCACACACACACACTAAACACCATCATGGTAACACACATCAAATTAAAAAAATGCAGTAAACATTCATTTAACAACATCAGATGTAAAATAAAACCCTAATGTACATAACTGATTAGAAAAAACTAAGACGAAACAGTTATTGCAATGAAAATACATCAAATGCGAAGTGTCACGCAGGGAATTCTGGGAATGTCAATTTACGTTTTTTCACTGTAAATTACACAATGACTTGTTCTTTTTCACTTCCAAAAACTGTAAATTTAACGGTATTTTACTGTAAAATTAAATTAAATGTAAGGTTAAATCTATTACAGTTATTCACCGTATATAGTACGGAAACTTTTTGTTAACCAATTAACAGTTTTTCACCGTAGCATTTTAACAGTAAAATACCGTTAAAATCACAATCATTTTTTACAGTGGGGCTGCAGCTCTGTAAAATGGTGGCACTGGAGACTAAAGGGTTCCTGATGGTTTCACACTTAATTCTTCATTCTTTTGCAGTTAACAAGTGTCTTTTCTTCACCACATGTTTTTGTCTGATCCTGCTGACCCAACGAGCATCTCACTGTCCAATGGTCATGCCTTAACTGCAATGTCTAGTATTGTGTCCTTCTCATGGGCATTTAATCATTTTAAGAGTTAAATCTCTTTTTTGGCTCAATTTATCTGTAAAAGAAAACATGCCTAATAATTCTGCACACCTGAATATAAGGTGATTTTCATTTCCAGCCTTCATGAACAATTATATATCACTTATACATTATTAAATACTAAATTAATAGTAGTTATTAGGATTACTGTGGTTTGGAATTGGTCAAATGTGCCTGAAAAAAAAGAATATGATCAGAAAATCAATTCTGCACACAGTGTGTGTGTGTGTGTGTGTGTGTGTGTGTGTGTGTGTGTGTGTGTGTGTCTGTACTTTAGGGCGATCGAAAACATGGCTTTACCATAAAACAGCGCATTTGTAATTTCTGAGCAGTTTTGCATCGCTATGGTAACACAATAGCCTGCCAGAGTGTGGGTGGTATGTTGCATACATGTTCTACATTTAGCTGCTGTAATTACACATTCAGCTGCTGAGAAACAGCCATGAAATACACTAAAGGTTTGGATTTACTATTGTACAAACTATTGTTCTTTTTACAAATTACGGTAACACTTTAGAATAATGGTCCGTCATTAATAGGTAACTATGCAGGAAGTAATGCAGGACTTATGAGTAGCACTACATTAACACTTTATCTACTAATACAGAAACAAGCTGAACTAATCAGTAATATCAAAATTAGGACTAAGATAGTTCATTATTATGTAATCAATAATTACTGAATGAGATTGGCATCACTAAGAACTAATAGGTAACTATGACAAATTATAAAGAATTACTGATTGATTACTAATCACAACATTAACGTGTCTGAGATGAGAGAAATTGTCTTTTTTTACTCTCAATGTGGTCATAAAATGCATCACTAGTTACTCAAGGGTTATCTAGTCACTATGCAAGAACTTCTAGTGATCTGGACCATTGTTTTAAAGTGAAAAGGATGGTTTAATAGTTAATGGTCCAGATCACTAGTAGTTCCTGCATAGCGACTATGTAACCCTTGAGTAACTAGCTAACTAACTAGTGAGGCATTTTATGAATTCATTCAGAGTAAAAAAAATATTGATCACGTCTCAGACACACAATAATGTTTTTTTATAATTTGTCAGTTAGTTATTAGTTATTAATGAGGCTAATCTCATTCAGTAAGTAGCCTATTGATTACTTAACAAGGAACTATCTCCTAAATTTGATATTACTTGATTAGTTAAGCTTGTTTTTATATTAGTTAGTAGTAGCTGAAGTGTTAATGTAGTGCTACTCATTAGTCCTGCATAGTTACTTATTAAGGACGGACGATTATTCTAAAGTATTACCCAAAATACTAGCTAAGCAGGGACAAATCATTATGTCTTTGCTTATTGTTAGTAGGCTATATAAATGCTACAAATCAGTTTGTATCTTAGAATATCTGGTCACACGTTATATTAGGTGTCTTTAAAGGTGCAGTGTGTGAATTTTAGCTGCATTTAGTGGTGAGGTTGTGAATTGCGATCACCCACAACAGAGAAACTACAGGGGCCGACGACAGAAGCGCCTGCTCAACTTACAGAACCAGCAGGGTAGATGTAACGGACACAAGCTAGTAGTTGCTGTGCGAGTAAACCTCACTCCTCTGATCTCAAGAGATGCTCTAGTGACTGACACTAGAGGTTGCAGCTTTTATCCTCTGTGTTAGAGCGCCCGGACCCGGGTTCGAGTCCCGCTTGGAGAGGGCGGTTCGAACAGGAGGGGTTACATAGAGTAGTCCCATAAATGAATGTCTTGGTGACGCATTAAGAGTTCCTTTCACTGGAACTAACCCCTGAAAAACAAGCCTACCCCATAATCCTCCCTCCACCAAACTTTACACTTGGCACAATGCAGTCAGGCAAGTCCCAATCTCCTGGCAACCGCCAAACCCAGACTCGTCAGACAGAGAAGCGTGATTGGTCACTCAGAGAACACGTCTCCAGAGTCGAGTGGCGGCACACTTTACCCTCACTTTGCATTGCACTTGGTGATGTAAGGCTTGGATGAGCTGCTCGGCCATGGAAACCCATTCCATGAAGCTCTACACACTGTTCTTGAGCTCATCTGAAGGCCACAGAAGTTTGGAGGTCTGGAGCTCTTGACTCTGCAGAACGTTGGCCACTTCTGTGACCCTCAGCATGCGCTGACCCCGCTCTGTGACCCTCAGCATGCGCTGACTCCGCTCTGTGACCCTCAGCATGCGCTGACCCCGCTCTGTGACCCTCAGCATGCGTTGACCCCGCTCTGTGACCCTCAGCATGAGCTGACCCCGCTCCGTGACCCTCAGCATGCACTGACCCCGCTCTGTGACCCTCAGCATGAGCTGACCCCGCTCTGTGACCCTCAGCATGCGCTGACCCCGCTCTGTGACCCTCAGCATGCGCTGACCCGGCTCTGTGACCCTCAGCATTCGCTGACTCCGCTCTGTGACCCTCAGCATGAGCTGACCCTGCTCTGTGACCCTCAGCATGTGCTGACCCGGCTCTGTGACCCTCAGCATGAGCTGACCCTGCTCTGTGACCCTCAGCATGCGCTGACTCCGCTCTGTGACCCTCAGCATGAGCTGACCCTGCTCTGTGACCCTCAGCATGCGCTGACTCCGCTCTGTGACCCTCAGCATGAGCTGACCCTGCTCTGTGACCCTCAGCATGCGCTGACCCTGCTCTGTGACCCTCAGCATGCGCTGACCCCGCTCTGTGACCCTCAGCATGAGCTGACCCTGCTCTGTGACCCTCAGCATGCGCTGACCCCGCTCTGTGACCCTCAGCATGAGCTGACCCTGCTCTGTGACCCTCAGCATGCGCTGACTCCGCTCTGTGACCCTCAGCATGCGCTGACCCCGCTCTGTGACCCTCAGCATGTGTTGACCCCGCTCTGTGACCCTCAGCATGCGCTGACCCCGCTCTGTGACCCTCAGCATGAGCTGACCCTGCTCTGTGACCCTCAGCATGCGCTGACCCCGCTCTGTGGCCCTCAGCATGAGCTGACCCCGCTCTGTGACCCTCAGCATTGGCTGACCCCGCTCTGTGGGCCTCAGCATGAGCTGACCCCGCTCTGTGACCCTCAGCTTGAGCTGACCCTGCTCTGTGACCCTCAGCATGCGCTGACCCCGCTCTGTGACCCTCAGCATGCGCTGACCCCGCTCTGTGACCCTCAGCATGCGCTGACTCCGCTCTGTGGCCCTCAGCATGCGCTGACCCCGCTCTGTGACCCTCAGCGTGCGCTGACCCCGCTCTGTGACCCTCAGCATGCGCTGACCCCGCTCTGTGACCCTCAGCATTTTTAGATTAGATTAGATTAGATTAGATTCAACTTTATTGTCATTACACAAGTACAAGTACAAGGCAACGAAATGCAGTTTAGGTCTAACTAGAAGTGCAATAGCAGCAAGTGCAGGATATACAATGTATGCGTAAGTGCAGGACATGGATATGTACTGAATATATATAAATAGGTATAAATAGAGAGTTGTCTTACTATAAACAGAACTGAATTTACAGGTGAATATGTACAGTGAATAAATATACAGATGGCTATTACTATAAACAGAATTTACAGGTGAATATGTACAGTGAATAAATATACAGATGGCTATTACTATAAACAGAATTTACAGGGGAATATGTACTATGAATATAATATACAGATGGCTATTACTATAAACAGAATTTTACAGATAGAGGTATACAATAATATGTTAGGCTAATATGAGGAATATAGCAGTGGATTAGGGTAGTGCAATAAATTATGGACAGAGCTATCCGGAAAAAAAAAGTGTAAAGTGCAGTGGAAAGTGGTTGTATATTACAGTTAGAAGTACGGTGCAAAATGCAAATGTAAACATTGGTACTATAAATACAGTCGGCAGTGCAAATGAGCATAATCCAGTTAAGATATGGCAGTGCAAGATGCATATGTAAACAGCATGCGCTGACTCCGCTCTTTGACCCTCAGCTGACCCCGCTCTGTGACCCTCAGCATGCGCTGACCCCGCTCTGTGACCCTCAGCATGTGTTGACCCCGCTCTGTGACCCTCAGCATGAGCTGACCCTGCTCTGTGACCCTCAGCATGTGCTGAACCCGCTCTCTGACCCTCAGCATGCGCTGACCCCGCTCTGTGACCCTCAGCATGTGTTGACCCCGCTCTGTGACCCTCAGCATGAGCTGACCCTGCTCTGTGACCCTCAGCATGTGCTGACCCCGCTCTGTGACCCTCAGCATGAGCCGACCCTGCTCTGTGACCCTCAGCATGCGCTGACTCCGCTCTGTGACCCTCAGCATGAGCTGACCCTGCTCTGTGACCCTCAGCATGCGCTGACTCCGCTCTGTGACCCTCAGCATGAGCTGACCCTGCTCTGTGACCCTCAGCATGCGCTGACCCCGCTCTGTGACCCTCAGCATGAGCTGACCCTAATCTGTGACCCTCAGCATGCGCTGACCCTAATCTGTGACCCTCAGCATGCGCTGACCCCGCTCTGTGACCCTCAGCATGAGCTGACCCTAATCTGTGACCCTCAGCATGAGCTGACCCTAATCTGTGACCCTCAGCATGCGCTGACTCCGCTCTGTGACCCTCAGCATGCACTGACCCCACTCTGTGACCCTCAGCATGTGCTGACTCCGCTCTGTGACCCTCAGCATGCGTTGACCCCGCTCTGTGACCCTCACCATGCGCTGACTCCGCTCTGTGACCCTCAGCATGCGCTGACCCCGCTCTGTGACCCTCAGCATGCGCTGACTCCGCTCTGTGACCCTCAGCATGTGCTGAACCCGCTCTGTGACCCTCAGCATGCGCTGACCCCGCTCTGTGACCCTCAGCATGTGTTGACCCCGCTCTGTGACCCTTTAGCATGAGCTGACCCCGCTCTGTGACCCTCAGCATGCGCTGACTCCGCTCTGTGACCCTCAGCATGTGTTGACCCCGCTCTGTGACCCTCAGCATGAGCTGACCCCGCTCTGTGACCCTCAGCTTGAGCTGACCCTGCTCTGTGACCCTCAGCATGCGCTGACCCCGCTCTGTGTCCCTCAGCATGCGCTGACCCCGCTCTGTGACCCTCAGCATGCGCTGACCCCGCTCTGTGGCCCTCAGCATGAGCTGACCCCGCTCTGTGACCCTCAGCATGCGCTGACCCCGCTCTGTGGCCCTCAGCATGAGCTGACCCCGCTCTGTGACCCTCAGCTTGAGCTGACCCTGCTCTGTGACCCTCAGCATGCGCTGACCCCGCTCTGTGACCCTCAGCATGCGCTGACCCCGCTCTGTGACCCTCAGCATGCGCTGACTCCGCTCTGTGGCCCTCAGCTTGCGCTGACTCCGCTCTGTGACCCTCAGCGTGCGCTGACCCCGCTCTGTGACCCTCAGCATGCGCTGACCCCGCTCTGTGATCCTCAGCATGCGCTGACCCCGCTCTGTGACCCTCAGCATGCGCTGACTCCGCTCTGTGACCCTCAGCTGACCCCGCTCTGTGACCCTCAGCATGTGTTGACCCCGCTCTGTGGCCCTCAGCATGCGCTGACCCCGCTCTGTGGCCCTCAGCATGCGCTGACCCCGCTCTGTGGCCCTCAGCATGCGCTGACCCCGCTCTGTGACCCTCAGCATGCGCTGACCCCGCTCTGTGACCCTCAGCATGGGCTGACCCCGCTCTGTGGCCCTCAGCATGCGCTGACCCCGCTCTGTGACCCTCAGCATGCGCTGACCCCGCTCTGTGACCCTCAGCATGCGCTGACTCCGCTCTGTGGCCCTCAGAATGCGCTGACCCCGCTCTGTGACCCTCAGCATGCGCTGACCCCGCTCTGTGACCCTCAGCATGCGCTGACCCCGCTCTGTGACCCTCAGCATGCGCTGACCCCGCTCTGTGACCCTCAGCATGCGCTGACCCCGCTCTGTGACCCTCAGCATGCGCTGACTCCGCTCTGTGGCCCTCAGAATGCGCTGACCCCGCTCTGTGACCCTCAGCATGCGCTGACCCCGCTCTGTGACCCTCAGCATGCGCTGACCCCGCTCTGTGACCCTCAGCATGCGCTGACTCCGCTCTGTGACCCTCAGCATGCGCTGACTCCGCTCTGTGACCCTCAGCTGACCCCGCTCTGTGACCCTCAGCATGTGTTGACCCCGCTCTGTGACCCTCAGCATGCGCTGACTCCGCTCTGTGACCCTCAGCATGCGCTGACTCCGCTCTGTGACCCTCAGCATGAGCTGACCCTGCTCTGTGACCCTCAGCATGCGCTGACCCCGCTCTGTGACCCTCAGCATGCGCTGACTCCGCTCTGTGACCCTCAGCATGCGCTGACTCCGCTCTGTGACCCTCAGCATGAGCTGACCCTGCTCTGTGACCCTCAGCATGCGCTGACCCCGCTCTGTGACCCTCAGCATGCGCTGACTCCGCTCTTTGACCCTCAGCTGACCCCGCTCTGTGTCCCTCAGCATGCGCTGACCCCGCTCTGTGACCCTCAGCATGTGTTGACCCCGCTCTGTGGCCCTCAGCATGCGCTGACCCCGCTCTGTGACCCTCAGCATGTGTTGACCCCGCTCTGTGGCCCTCAGCATGCGCTGACCCCGCTCTGTGACCCTCAGCATGTGTTGACCCCGCTCTGTGGCCCTCAGCATGCGCTGACCCCGCTCTGTGACCCTCAGCATGCGCTGACCCCGCTCTGTGACCCTCAGCATGCGCTGACCCCGCTCTGTGACCCTCAGCATGTGTTGACCCCGCTCTGTGGCCCTCAGCATGCGCTGACCCCGCTCTGTGGCCCTCAGCATGCGCTGACCTTGCTCTGTGTCCCTCAGCATGCGCTGACCCCGCTCTGTGACCCTCAGCATGTGTTGACCCCGCTCTGTGGCCCTCAGCATGCGCTGACCCAGCTCTGTGACCCTCAGCATGCGCTGACCCCGCTCTGTGGCCCTCAGCATGCGCTGACCCCGCTCTGTGGCCCTCAGCATGCGCTGACCCCGCTCTGTGGCCCTCAGCATGCGCTGACCCCGCTCTCTGACCCTCAGCATGCGCTGACCCCGCTCTGTGACCCTCAGCATGCGCTGACCCCGCTCTGTGACCCTCAGCATGCGCTGACTCCGCTCTGTGACCCTCAGCATGCGCTGACCCCGCTCTGTGACCCTCAGCATGCGCTGACCCCGCTCTGTGACCCTCAGCATGCGCTGACCCCGCTCTGTGACCCTCAGCATGCGCTGACCCCGCTCTGTGACCCTCAGCATGCGCTGACTCCGCTCTGTGACTCTCAGCATGCGCTGACCCCGCTCTGTGACCCTCAGCATGCGCTGACCCCGCTCTGTGACCCTCAGCATGCGCTGACTCCGCTCTGTGACCCTCAGCATGCGCTGACTCCGCTCTGTGACCCTCAGCATGAGCTGACCCCGCTCTGTGATTTGCTGTTGTTCCCAATCGCGTCCACTTTGTTATAATCCCACTAACAGTTGAGCGTGGAATATTTAGTATAATATTTGGCCTTATTGCACAGGTGTATCCGATCATTCTCTCTCTCACCAGTCTCACATAGAATATAGAGGTGATATAATTATCAGAAGCCCCACTTTTACAGCACTTTGTGAGTTGCGTCATGAGCTACCTGGTTGTATGCTCACCTTTGCCTGCTAACATTAAAGAGATGAAAGTAGCCTGAAGTACAAAACTGCCTGGACAAACAGCAAAAGGTCAGGAAATAGATTAGTTGCTTTGAAATGTCACCATCTTCAAGCTTAAAGGAACACGACACTATTATTGAAAACAGGCTCATTCTCTGACTCCTCTAGAGTTAATCAGTTGAGTTTGAGCGTTGTCGAATACATTCAGCCGATCTCTGTGCTGGCGGTAGCACTGTTAGCATAGCTTAGCATAGATCATTGAATCTGATTAGACCGTTAGCATCTCGCACTTTGAGCCGTCCCATGATATTACACAGGCTAACTTCCGTCAACATAACCAGCGGGACGAGCGGCTCACACTGGGAGCGCTGGGACTATTTTCAGGCAGGGGGTGAAACTACCCAGTGCCAGAGGGGTATGCAGCAACAATTTTGGCTTCCCCCAATTGATAAAGAAACGAAAAGAAAGAAAATAATCTGAATTTTTATAACGATTCCAAGTAGGAACGGTTCTCGATGCCCAATACTAATAATGTCGCTACCACACATTCTAGAGCGCTCTTTAGTTCCTACTAAATTGTGACATGGCGCCTTTTCACTTGCCCATTTATCTAATGTTGATGGTCATTGCAAAAACGGTCATGCAGATCGGCTGAGGATGGGAACCGATGATGGTGAATTTAAATTTTACTGTAACTGTAATCATAGCCGCGAGCGAGATGATTGACAGGACGATAGCGGAGGCACAAGCGCAAGATCACTTTTGTTAATAACACAAAACACAAACCACAAACTGAGGGTTCCCCACAGGGGAATTCCCAAATATCTTTTACTTATTTGTTTTAATTCGGGTATAGCTATTTTATGTCATCCGTCTTATTAGTTTTTTAACAAAAGTTTAATATATGTGAGTTTTTTACTGTACTATTTTGTTGTTGTTGTATTTTCATAAAAAATAGGCTAATAACGAACATAAAAATAAACATTCGTTTGAAAGTACTGAAGAGGAAATTATGAGTTAAGCAATATCATACGAGCAACAGAGCTATTTTCCAGAGTAGCCATATCAGCACCATTGCAAAATGCAATATTCATTTTATACAACAGTTCAATAAACAAGTTGCCATTTTTTACAGTTTTGCTCTATTTTTCCAACAAAAATAGATTCAAACAAAGTTTAGGTTTCGTTCTCGCATAATTCACAGTTTTTGAACAGTTGGTTAGAACGAATTATAGTTGATTGATTCTAGAATCCATTACGCCGCCAACTATACTGGCAGTTTTATAGTTTCATAGGCCTGGAATAATTTCATATTTTTTATAATTAAAATATTATATTTAGAACATAAATCTAAAAATCTCATGACATTATTTGGGCAATTGTAATTACAGTGTAAGTGGATTTTGATAAATGTTAAGATGGATTTTGTTGATATTGATTTCTTTTATTTCTATAACAGTCATAGTGTATCGTGGTAAATAGTGTAATGACTTAAAAAGATGGTCAACAATATGTAACGTTACTAAGAGTTGTGCCCTAAAAGGTAAGCATGCAATTTTGAGAACACCAAGGAAAGCGCACGTTCTTTAGTCTGTTTGGATCCTTCAAACACAAGTTTGCACTGCCTGTTTGGTTTACCTGTTTAGCCTACGCGTTAATAACGTGCGTTTTGTCCGACTCATAGCGCGCGTCCTTGACGCGTGATTTACCATATAAGCGCGCGTTTTTAACGTGCGCTCTGGGGTCACGGAAAACGCGCGTCGGAAGCGCGCGTTTTTTAAATTGCAAATCACGTGTCGAGGACGTGCGCTTTGATATAAAAACCCACATCGGAAACGCACGTTTTCCTTGACACCAAAGCGTTAAGAACGCGCGCTTATATGGTAAATCAGGCGTCAAGGACGCGCGTTTTGCTGTCAAATCGCACGCTTTTGACGTGTCAGTGCGCAATCAGACGCCCGCCCAAGTGTATATGAACACTTTGTCTCGCCACCGCCGCGCCCACTCGCGATATTCCATTATTATCCAAAATTCTATTATGGAATCTTATGAGGGCGCCTACTCTAGCCTGTTAGTCCTCTAAGATGTTAAATAATATTGAGGAAATACAGAAATTATTTAAAAACGCACAACAGCAGCTACATATAGAAAATATGAAAATATAACCAAGGTGCTGCGCCACATATAGCGCATACCCACTTTTTGCGCCACTATTTTCAGCCGCTGTGTAATATCATTGCGCCGCTGCACTCATGGGGCGGCTCACAGCTCTTGATTATTACGCAGGAATGAGAGTATAGTTCCTGCCATATCGGCCTAGAACATCACAACTTCTCATTTTCCGTCGGTCTTAGCACACGATGAACTACAGAAGAGTCGAGTTTTAAACAGAAATGTGGAAAGTCTTTGGTCATTTTTGAGCGAGATGCTAACGGTCTAATCAGATTCAATGATCTATGCTAAGCTATGCTAACAGTGTAGACCCGGAGATCGGCTCAAAACGGTCAAACTCAACTGTTTAACTCTAGAGGAGTCGGAGAATCAGCCTGTTTTCAATAATAGTGGCGTGTTCCTTTAACGTGAAGACGAGAGACTCATTAGACATCAGAGCCGAGACAGAAAACTCTTCATTCAGTTCAACAGATTAAACACAAATCATGTTCTAGAGAAGATTCCTTTATTCGCTTAAGTGAAAATATATCTTCATACAATCAAAATGCAAAAAAAATCAGTATCAAAAACATTTTCAAAACAAGAGTGTGTGTGTGTGGGGGGGGGTAGTGTTCTATTGTGCCTAATCCAGATGAAGCGGCTCATCTTTCCCACAGTCAGAAGATGATATTACACAAATACTGTTTTAATTAAATACAAAAAACAGAGTTATTATATAAAGAGTTACACAAAATCTCACACGTTAGAAAAATTAGTGGTCATTAAAGTACCGCTGTGTTCTGTAATCCCTCCATTAATAAACAGGCTTACAAAGATGAGGATGTAGTTGTAGATGCATTTGTAGTTGTAGATGTTTTTGTAGTTGTAATGTTTTTGTAGTTGCATTTGTAGTTGTAGATGTATTTGTAGATGTAGTTGTAGATGTATTTGTAGTTGTAGATGTATTTATAGATGTATTTGTAGTTGTAATGTTTTTGTAGTTGTAATGTTTTTGTAGTTGCATTTGTAGTTGTAGATGTAGTTGTAGATGTATTTGTAGTTGCATTTGTAGTTGTAGATGTATTTGTAGATGTAGTTGTAGATGTATTTGTAGTTGTAGATGTATTTGTAGTTGTAGATGTTTTTGTAGTTGCATTTGTAGTTGTAGATGTATTTGTAGATGTATTTGTAGTTGTAGATGTATTTGTAGTTGCATTTGTAGTTGTAGATGTAGTTGTAGATGTATTTGTAGATGTAGTTGTAGATGTATTTGTAGATGTATTTGTAGTTGTAATGTTTTTGTAGTTGTAGATGTATTTGTAGTTGCATTTGTAGTTGTAGATGTATTTGTAGATGTATTTGTAGTTGTAATGTTTTTGTAGTTGCATTTGTAGTTGTAGATGTATTTGTAGATGTATTTGTAGTTGTAATGTTTTTGTAGTTGCATTTGTAGTTGTAGTTGTAGATGTATTTGTAGTTGTAGATGTATTTATAGATGTATTTGTAGTTGTAATGTTTTTGTAGTTGTAATGTTTTTGTAGTTGTAATGTTTTTGTAGTTGTAATGTTTTTGTAGTTGCATTTGTAGTTGTAGATGTAGTTGTAGATGTAGTTGTAGATGTATTTGTAGATGTAGTTGTAGTTGCATTTGTAGTTGTAGATGTAGTTGTAGATGTAGTTGTAGATGTATTTGTAGATGTAGTTGTAGTTGCATTTGTAGTTGTAGATGTAGTTGTAGATGTATTTGTAGATGTAGTTGTAGTTGCATTTGTAGTTGTAGATGTAGTTGTAGATGTATTTGTAGATGTATTTGTAGATGTAGTTGTAGATGTATTTGTAGTTGTAGATGTATTTGTAGTTGTAGATGTATTTGTAGTTGTAGATGTATTTGTAGATGTATTTGTAGATGTAGTTGTAGATGTATTTGTAGTTGTAGATGTATTTATAGATGTAGATGTAGATGAAGCAAACGGAAATGATGTGAAGTCACTGTAGCCCTTGAGATATCATATGGAGTTTACACACCATGATACATTCAGAGTATAAGTAGTACATATAGTGTAATATTTGGCATAAAGTGTAGATAAATGGAAATTAGAATAGAAAATGATGAAATGCAAACCACAATCTTTGAGTTGTTCTCTGAGAGTGATCACACACACACACACACACACACACACACACACACACACACACACACACACACACACACACACACACACACACACTGGTTCAGTCTTTAACAGACGTGACTGATCAGAGCTTCACTCTTTGGCTGAGTTAAAGCTGGACATCAGGAGCTCAGCGAGTGTGTGTGTGTGTGTGTGTGAGATCTGCATCAGGAGCTCAGCGAGTGTGTGTGTGTGAGATCTGCATCAGGAGCTCAGCGAGTGTGTGTGTGTGAGATCTGCATCAGGAGCTCAGTGTGTGTGTGTGTGTGTGTGTGTGAGATCTGCATCAGGAGCTCAGCGAGTGTGTGTGTGTGTGTGTGTGTGTGAGATCTGCATCAGGAGCTCAGCGAGTGTGTGTGCGTGTGTGTGTGTGTGTGTGTGAGATCTGCATCAGGAGCTCAGCGAGTGTGTGTGTGTGTGTGAGATCTGCATCAGGAGCTCGGCGAGTGTGTGTGCGTGTGTGTGTGTGAGATCTGCATCAGGAGCTCGGCGAGTGTGTGTGTGTGTGTGTGTGAGATCTGCATAAGGAGCTCGGCGAGTGTGTGTGTGTGTGTGAGATCTGCATCAGGAGCTCAGCGAGTGTGTGTGTGTGTGAGATCTGTATCAGTGCATCATGGACTGTCTGACGGTCTCCTCCAGGGATTTGCGAGTGATGAGAAGCCTGACCACATCTTCTTTCTTCTTGGTGAGTCTTTTCCGTGCCTGATCATGCGTCACCATGGTCATGTCCCAGCCATTCACCTGGAGAGGAGATTGAGAGCACATGAAACTAATGACCTGTTCAAATATACAGAATAACTACACAGAGTACAGAGGAGGACGTCACACGCTCAGAATCTGTTCAGGTGTTGGACTTTTGCCACTTTTATTAGAGAGAAAGAGAAAATTACATTGGAAAAAAGGGGGAACTGTGTCTTGAAAGGTTATGAGCTCTAATCAGAGTGTGTGTGTGTGTGTGTGTGTGTAATAATCAGAGTGTGTGTGTGTGTGTGCTGCTGCGCGTCCCTGTGTGTGTAATAATCAGTGTGTGTGTGTGTGTGTGTGTGTGTGTGTGTGTGTGCTGCTGCGTGTCCCTGTGTGTGTAATAATCAGTGTGTGTGTGTGTGCTGCTGCTGCGTGTCCCTGTGTGTGTAATAATCAGTGTGTGTGTGTGTGTGTGCTGGTGTGCGTCCCTTTGTGTGAAATAATCAGTGTGTGTGTGTGTGTGCTGCTGTGCGTCCCTGTGTGTGTAATAATCAGTGTGTGTGTGTGTGTGTGTGTGTGTCCCTGTGTGTGTAATAATCAGTGTGTGTGTGTGTGTGTGCTGCTGTGCGTCCCTGTGTGTGTAATAATCAGTGTGTGTGTGTGTGTGTGTGCTGCTGCGTGTCCCTGTGTGTGTAATAATCAGTGTGTGTGTGTGTGTGTGCTGCTGCTGCGTGTCCCTGTGTGTGTAATAATCAGTGTGTGTGTGTGTGCTGCTGTGCGTCCCTTTGTGTGAAATAATCAGTGTGTGTGTGTGTGTGTGTGTGTGCTGCTGTGCGTCCCTGTGTGTGTAATAATCAGTGTGTGTGTGTGTGTGTGTGTCCCTGTGTGTGTAATAATCAGTGTGTGTGTGTGTGCTGCTGTGCGTCCCTGTGTGTGTAATAATCAGTGTGTGTGTGTGTGTGTGTGTGTCCCTGTGTGTGTAATAATCAGTGTGTGTGTGTGTGCTGCTGTGCGTCCCTGTGTGTGTAATAATCAGTGTGTGTGTGTATGTGTGCTGCTGTGCGTCCCTGTGTGTGTAATAATCAGTGTGTGTGTGTGTGTGTGTGTGTTGCTGTGCGTCCCTGTGTGTGTAATAATCAGTGTGTGTGTGTGTGTGTGTGTGTGTGTGCGTCCCTGTGTATGTGTAATAATCAGTGTGTGTGTGTGTGTGTGTGCGTCCCTGTGTATGTGTAATAATCAGTGTGTGTGTGTGTGTGTGTGTGTGTGTGCGTCCCTGTGTATGTGTAATAATCAGTGTGTGTGTGTGTGTGTGTGTGTGTGTGTGCGTCCCTGTGTATGTGTAATAATCAGTGTGTGTGTGTGTGTGTGTGTGCGTCCCTGTGTATGTGTAATAATCAGTGTGTGTGTGTGTGTGTGTGTGTGTGTGTCCCTGTGTATGTGTAATAATCAGTGTGTGTGTGTGTGTGTGTGTGTGTGTGTGTGTGTGTCCCTGTGTATGTGTAATAATCAGTGTGTGTGTGTGTGTGTGTGTGTGTGTGTGTGTGTGTGTGTGTGTGTGTGTGCGTTCCTGTGTATGTGTAATAATCAGTGTGTGTGTGTGTGTGTGCGTCCCTGTGTATGTGTAATAATCAGTGTGTGTGTGTGTGTGTGTGTGTGTGTGTCCCTGTGTATGTGTAATAATCAGTGTGTGTGTGTGTGTGTGTGTGTCCCTGTGTATGTGTAATAATCAGTGTGTGTTTGTGTGTCCCTGTGTATGTGTAATAATCAGTGTGTGTGTGTGTGTGTGTGTGTGTGTGTGTGTGTAACAATCAGTGTGTGTGTGTGTGTGTGTGTGTGTGTGTGTGTGTGTGTGTGTGTGTGTGTGTGCGTCCCTGTGTATGTGTAATAATCAGTGTGTGTGTGTGTGTGTGTGTGTCCCTGTGTATGTGTAATAATCAGTGTGTGTTTGTGTGTCCCTGTGTATGTGTAATAATCAGTGTGTGTGTGTGTGTGTGTGTGTGTGTGTGTGTGTGTGTGTGTGTGTGTGTGTGTAACAATCAGTGTGTGTGTGTGTGTGTGTGTGTGTGTGTGTGTGTGTGTGTGTGTGTGCGTCCCTGTGTATGTGTCTCTCATTGATTAACTACACACATGTGCTTTCCGTGGGAAACATAATGTCGAAGTGGGCCTGTACACATAGGCTACACTACGTCTTATAAACTATAATACAGAATTTGCATTTGCAGCTGTAGACTAGTGTGTTTTTTAAAAGTATAGAATGTGTGTTTTTACTTTAATGCAATCTTATCAATAAACAACTGATCCAGTCTTTCACGTGCATTTCACAGATTGTGTTTAGTTGTGAGTTTGCTTCTACTTTTATGCTGCTTTTTATTTTAATGACAGTCACAAAATAGTGCAGAAACAAACTAGAGAAAAATAATGTGCCAGCTCCCTCTTGTGGAGATTCTTATAGTGGCTCACCTGCATAATTTTGTCTCCTATCCTGAGACCAGCCACCTCTGCAGGTCCACCTTTAGACACACGCGTGACGTAGATTCCCTGTCAAATAAACCATTTTAATTCACATAAATTATGCGTTTAAACACTTGGTTGAATTGGCAGACGTTCCCTTAGGCATCATCAAAGCATTCTCAGGTATAAATATGCAGATTTTGAAAGAATATTTCATGACGATATACAACGGTTACATACTGTTAAAACCAGGGCTTAAAAACTGAAAAAAATATCAATGGGTTCACTCCGAGCAGAATCGATATTTTAACGTTTCCGTTTTTGCGTTCCTCAATAAACATTACTGTTCCGAAAACGGTTTGATTTGAAAAAATAACATTATTTTAATTTAGCCTATACTTTAAACAAATATGTATAAATAAAGACTGATTTTCACTCAATAATAATATAACGCATGATAATTAAACTTGAATATTTATTTCATAACATTTTTAAAACCACAACAGAAATATATGCATTAATTACAAAGCATAAACAGCGGGACAAATATTGAGCTGTTTTAATGGAGCTGAAAGTGGCTCTTATGCCTAATTCTTTTCAGAAGAGTGAGAACATTCTTTGTACATCACTTTTTTCCAACACGACTTGTTTTAAAAATTGCATGAATAAAGAATAAATAAACTGGATAACCATTGCTCTTTTAATGCTGGTATTTTCAAAGCAAACCCTGCGCAACACGTCCTTGCATCCCATAATCAAATTCAGTCAGCTAATAAAGCTTGATCATTTAATGCAATATAACGCCATTTAATGCGAAGCATCAGCCGTCTATATAGAAAACATTGAGCTATATTGGCAATCTGAAAGACTATAGGACAAATGTTTGATAGATGCTATAGCCTACTTGGATAGGCTTAAACGAAATCCACAAACTAGCCTAAATCAGACTATTTGAGTCCGTACTACTTATTTAAACGTACGAAAAGAATGTCCTCCAATACCTGCGCTTTCATTGATGACCTCAGCGGGGAGAGAAATGTGCTTGAGGCGTGTAAATGCGCGCTCACACTGACTTGTGTTACCGTAGATTCACAGATGATATTTCACTCACGCTCGATCCGTCACATCACATGCTGAGCTACTCTATTCATGATTGGCCACTGCCAAATTAAAATATTAAAGAGAACGATAAAATAACGTTATTAACCGGTTAATGGTAATTTCAAATTAACGTTTCTGTTCAGAACGATTCAAATTGATTTTGATTTCGTTTTTGTTCCTCTTAAAATTTAGTTCGTTTCCGGTTTTCGTTTTCGTTCCTTGAACCGGTTCAGAGCCCTGATTAAAACTAAACGTGGCATTGTAAGACTGCCAACTCTATAAAACAGATGTAATTATCGTATAGAGTATATTCAGCTTGTGAAAATGACAAGACCATACAATTAGAAAAGTTTTATTTAACTCATAAGCCCTATATTTGTGTTTGTTTTATTTGATTTATTTTTGATCATTTATTAAAATGAGTTCGGGTCAGTTTGGCTAGTACAGGAACCATATTGTCCCCGTTTGATTCACTAAAAAGCGTCATTTCAATTAAATTTGGATCCCAGTTGATATTTCAGACATCGGGTCACTTTAAAAGACACTCGGCAGCAAAAAGGAAAAATGCCTCACTCGCTGTAAACAGAATTAATTTCACTAAACATGATTTTCACCTTGTCCGCCTTGTCTTCAGAGAATGGATTCTGGCTTGCATCCTGGTCGATTCCTCCTCCAATGCTGAATCCGAGAATTAAATTATCGCCATCCCGTAGTTTTTGAATCTCAATTCGTTGCTGAAATAGAGAAAAACAGGCGTAGTAAGTTTATGTTTAGCTATCAACATAGGCAGCCTTTTTGAGAATGATGCCCAAAATGCTGTCGAGATCGCATACCCTCGACTAGGTACTTATTTTGGGTAAGTTATTACTTCACAACCGGTTAAAGTGTTGGTTCTATTCAATATGTGTGTAGTATGAATAGCCAATAATCTGGACATTCTAATTCGCCATTTTGCCATTGTCATGTGACCTAACAGTATCAGTTGTGTTGCTTCACTGTCACTCACAAAACCTCTCCCATGGCCTCATGGGATAGTAAAGTGTCCATCATGTCATCAGGTTATGTGAATTTTGTCACATACTGTTTTTTCGCCTACTATATAGTAGGGAAGTATGCGATTTAAGACACATCCTAGGGCACAGCTGTTTATGACCATATATGGCAGCTATACCTGACGAAAACACATGAACCACACCTGCCTACATCACACCTGAGTGACATCAGAGCAGTTTAAATATAATACAATGGAGAATTAAACTCCAACTATAATGCATCGTTCAGACTTGATTGGATCCCTAAAGTATTTCATTGAGCCCACACGCTCTGGTTTTGCTCGTTTGGTGTCGTTGTATTGTCTCAGAACAATTATTTATCATTAAAAAAATAATAATGAAACTATAAAAACTCATTAGTTATATAAACAGTATAACTATTGTTCACTTTGTTCGCCCCAGGCTAACGTTAGCCTAGCATGCTATCCATTTCCATTATATGTTAGCTTAAACTCAAATAAACTTAGCTAAACTGTACTGTCATGTCATAGATTAGTCTTGGGAATAAACATAATGTTTAAATTAACCACTTTCTCAGGTAAACTATATCAAATAAATCGCTGTTAGAATTAAAACCACCAAAGATGAGTGCACTAATGCTAGTGAAGCTAGTGCTAAAACTTTCTGAACGCAGACTCACCACAACAGCAGTGACGGGCTGGCCGGGTATGAACGACATTTTCTGCTCGTTAAAAACACTTTTATTCCCTGTTGGTTCTCCTGGGTGTTTATTTCAGGATTTTTTCATAATGTGAGTAAGGGTGTTCGGTCCCTCCCTTTTGAATGTGTGTGTCATGTTGGGGCTGGGCTGCACTACACACACCCTGCCCTCGAGTATACTTTACATTTCTCTCGTATTATTCGTCGAATTCATTCATTTTTTCATTCACTTCCTTCATTCAAATGTGTCTGCTAAGCATGTAAACGTTGATGCGATTAATTCACGGGCATATAAAACAAAAGCAGTGGTTTCGCTGTCATGTACACCAGCAGTGAATCACCAGCAGATGAAGCTGTTTGATCGGTTCAGAAGTATTAGCAAGAACAAAAATCACTTTTCCTTCAGTTTTAGAATCAGGCAGTGTCTGGATGGGTGGTGTGATTATCATAAAGTGATATGATCATCATTTAAATGTCTGAATTAAAATAAATGTATGTTTTGATTGATAAAAAGTAAAACATTCCAAGGTGGTGTGGCCCAATTAGAGAGAGAGAGAGAGTTATTATCTCATATTAGTGAGAGTTGGTGAATAAAGATGTTTTTTTTGTGTTATGTTTTTGTGCACACAAGGCATCTGCTAAAAATCTCTTCATTTGTGTTCTGCAGTCTTTGGGTGAACACCCCTTTAATGAGTTCTAATGTGTTTATAATTGGTTTAATATTTGAAAAAAAAAAAAACTTTATACAGAAAAGATTTTTGTTTCACAAAAATATGACTAGATAATAATCGTAAATGATTCTTGAGCATCAACTCAAGAATGATTTCTGAAGGATCATGTGTCACTGAAGAGTTCAGCTTTGATCATAGGAGTAAATTACATTTTACAATGTATTCATAAGTTATTTTTTGTAGTAATATTTCACAATATTACGTTTTTTTGTACAGTATGTTTGATCAAATGCAGGCTTAATATGTGATCAGGAAAGTGTTTTTGATGTGTCAATAAACTGTACTCTTTTGTGAATTGTCTTATTGTTACAGTAATTATGAATATTAAATATAATAATGCATTCATGGTTGAAATTAGGCCTGAAAAAGACTTTTCACCTTTCACTTTTGCTGTTTTTGCTGGGTGGGAACCATCTTGTGATCATAATGAAGAAAAAGAAAAAGATTTAAAGGTGCAGTATGTAACTTTTCCGTCCGCTACGGGAAAAAAAGAAATAAAAAAAATTCTGGCCAAAATATATTTTAAATATATGGTAAATGTATGTTGTAAACCGTGAAGTTCGATTAAATATATTTTTGAAAGTGAAAATAAATGTTCATATACCAAAATATATTTCAGGGGCAAGAAAATATATTGTCAATCGTATAGTAGCAGTGTTAATTTCGTTGACGAATAATTTCGTCATAATTTTTGTCAATGACCTTTTTTCAATGACGAAAACGAGACGATAACTAAATAAAACCTAGTGTTGGATGACAAAAACTATGAGGAAAATCAACTGTCATTTTCGTCAACTAATGAAAACAAGACGAAATTGTTAGGGAGGGATTAGGGAAGAGATCGGGTTTTCCACTGTCACACACCCCCAATCCAACTTCAGAGCGGCTCAATCAATCAATAACACACATTTATGCCAGACAATTGTTTATGAACTAATGCTGATGAATAATGACAATGTTTATTTTACAATGTTTATATAGTAGGCTAATATGTTTTAGACGGTTGTAACAATGCATATTTATCTCCCTCATCTGAACTTGAATGAGCTCCTGCAACTGCAATAGAGGCTCAGACATTTCAAAATAAGAGTCCTGGTGTATTTACAGCTTGTTTATCATTAAAAGTCACGCATTATATATTCGTTTTTGCTTACACAATAAACTGTATTTAATTTAATTCCAATTTAATTCCCATTTAATTCATAGTCAGGAGGAAAGACCAGTATTAGACACATATTCAATAAAGTATCAGGGTTATAATAGTTCACTAAAACCATAAAAAAAAATCTTCATTACTTGAAATTAAATAAATGTTACTGAAAAAAATAAATAAACAAACTTATTTGAAGCTTTAGCTTAATCTGTTAAAAAACAAACAAAAGGTGAATTGAGCTCTTTTTCATGTATTTTTAAATGTCAAAAACAAAATTATTTCAAAATGTCAGTTCAAGTGACAGTCGGTTATGTAATGCTTAAATGCTTAATGTATTACAATTTAACTAAACTCACTAGATTTTAGGAGACTAAAGCTACTGTACTTATGATGTTTAGTCGATTAAATCTAGACTAAAACTAAAAACAATTCAGGTGACTAAAATATGACTAAAACTAAATGGCATTTAAGTCAAAAGACTATGACTAAAACTAAATCAAAATTTGCTGTCAAAATTAACACTGTATAGTAGCCAACAAGTGCAAATGTGGATGGAACATAGAATAGTGGCGATCAAAACCTAAACTAGATTTTGTATCCATCATTCAAAATGTGTTAGAAGTATTTTAAACAGGAACAACCACATCACATGAATTTCCTGTTTTTTCCGCATGTTATCCACTTTTGTACACAAATGATCAGGAATACTCCCAGAATACAGTGATGGATTAACGTGCAGTCAGAAGAATCCTCACACTTTTTTATTTATTTATTTGTACTTTAATATGAAAATTATACAATTTAAATGTACATCAAATAAAAATGTAAATATAAATAAATTGCTAGTTGTTTGACGCTAAAGCTGCTGTCTGTAACTTTGTTTGTGTTCAAGATTTACAAAGGTTATATAATGAGAATGTACAACATGAATCTATTTTCCAAACCGTGTTTTTGTCTTACCCTGAATCATTATGGTACACTTATAATAAGTGTTTATGTTGGGACTATTTCAGTCCAGCCTGATAGGAACCGCTGCGGAGGAGCACAGTCCCTGCGTGACTCACCATAGACATAAACAGAGAGAAGTAGATCCGGCTGCAATGTTCATCCGCGAGACGCGTGCAGTTCTGATAGGGTGTGTTTCAATCAGCTCCCTAGTTCAGTAGTCAGGGCACTGATTAGGGAGTCAGCCCATTGACTTATGTCCTGATCAGTGCCCTTACTACTGAACTAGGGAGCTGATTGAGACACACCCTTAGTTAACCGCTAGAGCGCAAAAAGTTGCGTCTTCATTTCTGCGCATGGACGTTGGACTACTGCGCATGCGCCTCATTTTGCTCTCGATTAACGGTCTACTTACCAGCGGGAGTTCTCAGAGGAAAAGGTAAGAGCTATACATTTACTTTAGTCATTATTTTTGGCATATGTTATGTTAATTGTCACTTTATGTGGTGTTGTTACATTTGTTCAATGTCATGCTGTGTCTGGTTCATTTGCTGACATCAAGTGAGCTGTAACGTTATTCCGTTATCTTTCATTTGGACACTTAGCAAAAACTACACAAAAAGCAGTTTCATATTTAAGCCTGTACATTTGTGCTGTATTTAAATATTAAAGATAAACTTGTTAATCCTACATACACGTATTTACTTATCATCTGAGGTCTGGCATATGCTGATTTGGTATTAATGCAGATTCATTCACAAACAAAATGTTCCATTTATTTTTTAATGTATTGTTTGGTTTAATATATTGTCTACTATATAATAGTTTTTGTTCTCTTTTTCTCTTCCCGACGTTAGCGCCATGCCAGCTTCTGAGGAGCAAGCTGGGTCAAATAATCTGGGTACTGACCCATCTTTCAAGAGCAAGTGTTGAGCGTTGAAATTTGAGAAGCAGTCATCAGTAAAATTACTTTTGAGGTCAAGTTGTTCGCAGGCGGACGATGTACAACATAGGCAAGTATTATGCAGATGTATTTTCTAGTGACGTAGAATCATAATGCAGTGGGACGACTTGTATAGACGGTTCAAAGTCGGAAGACAATAACTTTATTTATCGTTTACGTTCACAAACAGCGATATTACACACCACACGAAAGGGAATATTCGAAAAACCATAATAGTGGCACTTTAATATTTGAAAAACTGCAAAGTCAGTGTAGGATGACTAGAGAATTTTATATAAGGGAACTTTTTTTTCTTCACTTGTCATTGACTCTAATAAACCCTCTAATGTTATAAATTCATGAATGTATTCTACTGACTTCTCCTAGTGAAAAAGAAATGTGCTGTGTACTGAATCTGCACTTAAATCTTAAAAGTTTATTTTTAAAAACTGTACTTGCAGATAATATAACATTAACAAAATAAAAGGTAACTTAAAGGGGATAAAGTGAATTGAGAAATCAACTTTGATATAAAAGAAATGAACATCAATAACATGGGCCTGTGGAGATAAAAGGGATCGCGCCAGCGAGCAATAAACATGCCGAAGATAGCGAGATATTGAGCTGTGCCTGGTTGTGGAAGAACACAGTCGCTCAAAAGCTTCCTTCAGATTCTAATATTAGGAATGTGTGGATGAACTTTATTTTTAATGAAGATCCAGCTCACGTGGGGAAGACATTGAGCGTCTGTTCCTTCATTTAACCGCGGATTCGTTTGTAAACAAGAGACTGGATTTGCAGACAGGATGAGAGGATTAGTGCTGGGATGGTATGGATTTTTTCTTACCGCGGTTTAAAAGCAAGAAATTCCGGCTCCCTCGACTTTCGTGCACAGCCGCACACGCACACACCAGCACAGGCAATTTAACATAATAAGGAACATGTTTATTTTACATAGATTTTTTCACGTTTAGGACAGGAACAATTAGAACAGAAATGGAATGATAATTTTGCTGGCAAAACGAAATATAGACTAGACTATGGTTTACATCCCAGTCTTTATATTTTTTGCTGAGAGACCAGATCAGATCCCGACTGAGAGATCTGAAGATGGAACAGCGTAAACAAAGACAAACAAACACATTTTTATTTATCAGGATTGATCAGTAATATATATTTATTTATTCATGTTTATTTATTTCCCATATTTTTACTTTCAGATTACAGTCGTCGTCATCAAACAATAAACTAATGACTTTCGCCATACACCAGCGCATATAATATATTATTTATATTTATAGTATTTATATTTTTATGTTACATATTTTTACAAATTCAGGCTATTAATTTACATTTACAATTTACATCTCGTGTGTGCTTTTGTCTCAGTGGTTAATGAAGACTATTTAGCGAAGGCTCAAGGCTGTTTAATTAACAAAGTGTCCCGCTGCTCACACTACCGTGATTGTATATTATGCTACTTTTATATATAATATAAAATATAATATGAATATTATTTATATTTATTTTTTATATTTTACAAAATTTACATATTTATATTACTTTACATATCTCGTGTGGTGTGCACTTTTGTCTCAGTGGTTCAAGGCTATTTAACGAAGACTATTTAGGCTAATTTAACAAATAGTCCCTGCTCACACTACCGTGATTGTATGTATGTATGTATGTATGTATATATATATATATATATATATATATATATATATATTTAAAATTATTATTTATATTACATATTTTCACATATTTATATGAATTTATATATAGGCCTATATGCCTATTTCGTGTGCGCTTTTGTCTCAGTGGTGCTATTTAACGAAGGCTATTTAATTTAAGTGTCGCTGCTCACACTCAAATATTTAACGAAGGCTATTTATTTTAACAGTGTCGCACACTACTGTGCTTGTAAGCCTGCCAGACGGATATCTTTTTCGATAACCTTTTAATGAAATGGGAATTTCAGAATCACATAGCCTCCTTAGGCCTATATTTAATTGCCTACAATAGATTATTTATTGATTATATTGAAAGAAATTTCGCATGCCTAGCTTATTTGTAGTCAATCTTTCCCAAACAGAGTTGGAAGAGAGTAAAAACTTACCAGTACTAAGGAGGGCAGAGGCAGGTCCAGCTCAGTTTGCTCTTTCTGAAGCCATTTTTTTTTTTTTGCCAGCTATGGGAGAAATCGGTCACCAGCGTTCGACACAAACCCATGGCCCGGGCGGCGCGTTCTTCTTCTGCGTTCATGACTTCTATCTCCCGACCCGCTATTGTCGGCTGCGCAACCATGTGAGAGAATTGTGTTAAGCACGTGCAATTAAAAACTGAGGTCCTGCTTATGCACCTTTATTTTATGCTTTAGTAAAATGAAATTCAAATTATAGGCTACAAGACATTACACAGGTAGCCTACTGTCGCATATGGGCCTAATTGTTTACGAATGAAATGTTATAATGGAACATTGCACTCCCCAACTCGCGAAAGGTCGGATTTGCTCCATCTTTTGATGAAGTTTTGTTTAGAAAACCTTGAATCCATAAAAGACACACGTCATTAGTAACAATCCATGTAATTAGAATCAATGAATCCGTGGAATCCATGTGCAGGCCAATGTTTTGTTTTTGGGGTTTTTTTGCGGTGATGGCGGTGACGATCTCAGACCCGCGGTAGGTGTCACGTGACCGCGGTATTACGGTAATGCGGTAACCGTCCCAGCCCCCGAGAGGACATGAATGAATGAAGCAACACACTTGTGTGAGTAAAACGTGTTTTATATGTGACAGTAGCTGCATTTCCATTACCCTTCAAATTGCGCAAATTGAAATTGCGAATAGAAAATACGCCCAATGGAAAGCGTCGATTTCGCAAAAACTCCCATATATCGCAAAAAAGTTTTTACGCTCGCTCGAGGTGGTTTTTCAGGCAATTTGAAAAAGGAAATTTTCGCAAAACTGCAATGGAAACAGTTTTTTCACCTGGTACGGTCACGCATTGCTCTCACATAGGGCCTACATATAATTTTTTTAACCGTATCTTATGTCGTTAAAACGACATGGCCTATATTTTCTCCTAATAAGGAAAGTGTAACTTTATAATGACGGACCCCGGTGCAACCAAAAATATCATAACTATCTATAGGCCTACTGTAATTAAGACATATATTCAAGAAATGTATTAAAACAGAAATACGCTATAGTTTTAGCCTTGCTCAAAGACTGAGGAAATAGGCCAGTTACGTCAATACGCCAGTTCTTATTTATTAAATATACAGCCAAATAGTTGATTAAACATTGATCAAAATTAAAATACAATTTATACAAAACGAAATTAATTTTAAAGAAAGAACTTTCTAGAAAACACAATTCACAAAATCCATGTCTCCAGACATGCGCATCTGATTATGTGCCTTACTCATGCTGCTCACTTTTCATAATCAATATATGAAATTAAAAGATTATAATATTTAGACATGTCCTAACTATATGAAACTGAATAGGCTACGTTTTCTTTAACCTTCTGTCCAACGAAGTCGTCGGCGCCTTTTGATGGATTTTTTCCTTATTCCAGCGGAAACTCACAATACTCCGTCATTTTTAGCCATACAGATAAGTGCAATACATAATTATAAACAGTAAACTGTCTACTTTTATTTGTGTACACTCAATAACAGCAAAGGCCGTGGACTCAGGGAATGGATTATTTTGCACTCCACTCTAAACGCTGTCTTCATTTCAAAAATATATTTTGTTTATTAAACGAAAAGTTTTTCATTCCAAAGGCATTTCTAAATTCAGTTTATATTTCCAACAAATGAAATTCCAAGCCAAAATAACGAAGTGGTAAAAAAAAACCTTTGAGTTACCACCATGCAAATTCTAACTTTTCGCTCTTCTCTGTATGTGGCAATGCGTCACAATAACCTGCGTATGTAAAAGTCGATCATTCTTTACAGATGATGGTATGTTTGGACAGAAGACGAGTTCTTTATTAAACTCATAAAAAACTATAGAATATAAAATGGCACAATTTATCATAACACCTCATATGTGCCGCTCAAGAATAAGGTGCTTTCCTTGCCATCAGTGCTTGGATAACACACACGTCTCTTTCCATTAAAAATAATGGCGTGCGATGGCTGCAATATAGGCCTACATAAACATTAGGAACATTAAATGTGAACTTTGTAATAAGGTTTAACTTTAAAGTATTTTATAATAATATTGCTTTCATTTAACCTGTAGTATTTGACCAGTAAAGCAAATGTGTAGATTTCACTAATATACAAATTCAGATGAAAATTTGGACCAAAATATCCTTTTCTCTTGTTTGCAGTTTGTTTATTTTACTTTTTATCCAATACACTGCTAAAGATGCAACAGTCTTCTTACATAAGAGCTTGTTTGTTTATCATTTTTATTTTTAGTATGCAAAAATACTTGATGCTTCCCACATTCAGCAATGTAAAACTTTGTACCATTTTTCCACCCCAATGAAAAACTCACTAGATCTGTTTAAATATGACAAGACATGGTCTATGTTTCAGAATAGCATACTACCATACGCTTAATATTTCTTAGTATGTATTCTGTGCATAGTGTGTAATACCTGACATTTGTCAACATATGCGGTATACAACCAGAACACACTGCAAATGTAATCCCTTCTGTTCAAACCACCCGCTCCAAGCGGGACTCGAACCCGGGTCTGGACGCTCTAACAGGGAGGATAAAGGCTGCAACATCTAGTGTCAGTCTCTAGAGCATCTCTTGAGATCAGAGGAGTGAGGTTTACTCATACAGAGACTATTAGCTGACCTCTGTTACACACACACCCCTAAACCTCACTCCCATCCGGGTCACTGCACCAATTTAACCCCTCCTATTCAAACCGCCCTCTCCAAGCGGGACTCGAACCCGGGTCCGGACGCTCTAACAAGGAGAATAAAGGCTGCAACCTCTAGTGTCAGTCATTAGAGCATCTCTTGAGATCAGAGGAGTACTCCTCCATTACACACAGAATACTGTATCCCACAATGCAGTGTGTCATATGATAAACATGCAATATGATGAGGTCATGTGACAACAATGTAGCATAGTACAGTTCGGAACAGGTAAGGTTGCATATTTTACCCGTTTCATATAGTTTTTAATATTACGCAGTTTACAGTAGTGTGCAGTTTGAAGGAGGGATGTGCCCGAATCCTAAATCCGAATTTGGAAAGGAAAATGCTTTCTACGGAGCCCCAAAAGGGACATGGTTAGGCTTCAAGTCAAGTCAACTTTATTTATATAGCGCTTTTAACAAAGCTGCTTTACAGTGTTAAACAGGAAAACAATGCAGCATAATTTTATTCAGCCGTCTAGCCATTCTGGAAAAAACGCTGATGTCATCAGTTCATTTCAATTATCATACAGTGACAGTGTGGGCTTTAGATCAGTAATTTAGTTTATATGGTAAATTTAGTTTAATAATTAGATATTTAGTTGAAAAATGTAGTGACTTCATTGACAAATATCTTGTGTGATCGCAAATTCGAAAATTAAAGTAAAAAGCGTCGGCTCCCTGCATTTTTTATAGAACTATAGATTTGCCTTTTTCATCCCATTATGGTTTCCAATCACCATCTGTAGAATGTATAATTTCCTTTTTCCGAACATCGGCTTCGGACACATCCCTAGTTTGCAGTATGCTAGTATTCCATTCTAAACATAGCCATTGCCTGTTCACCCTTGAATTTTCAAGTATATATCCCAACATTTATCCATTACAAAGATCCCTAATGTACATCTACACTAATTCATTATGCTCTCAAAAGAGAAGGTAGCCTATTATAAACTCTTCTTTAAAACTCTGGCTGACTTCTTCATAATCAGCCCTTTTTTATCATTCCTCTTGTCAAATGTTCCTGACAGAATTAGCTCATGATGTGAAACATGAGGTATCCTGGAACTGGATGGCTCAATTTATCTGCATAGGAACATGTGTGTCATCCTCTTTTAGTCATACAGTATATACAGAATCAACAGAACCAGCAACACAACATCTATCCGTGGAATCATGGGAGCAGCCTGAGATGGGATTGATTGTTCATCTACTGTCCGGGAACATAGGGCCAGCTGATGGAGCTCCCGGAGAGCTGCATGTCCCGGATAAGCGTCTCGATTGGGGTCTTGCCCACCAGCCGCATGAAGAAGAGCTGAGAGATGAGGTTGGCGGGCACGGCCCTCAGGGCGGGCAGGCGGAGCAGGAGCCGGCCGAAGCGCTGGGGCTGACCCGGGTACTGTATGCGCTCATACTCGGTCAGGGCCACCTGGGCTTTCTCCTGCAGGCTCTCAATGTGCGCCGGATCTGACAGCCCACATGCGTCTGGAAAGAGTTTACACAGAGTTTACAACACAGCTTGAAGTGAAACGACAGTAAACAAGGGACATTTGGCAATGCTGTTTTCTCTTTTACAAAGATACGCTTCAAAAAGAGCAACACTTGGCCTCTTAACTTTTTAGAAATCTGTGAACAACATCCTAGAAAACGGAAATGTGTCAGTAGGCTTCCCTAAGTCTACTGACTAACTAGAATTGCAACTAATTGCTATGCCTAACATGTTCTGAGTGGTTTTGGTATTTTTCTATGCCTTTACCAACATGTTCTGAGGGGTTTTGGCATGTTGCTATGCCTTTACCAACATGTTCTGAGAGGTTTTGGCATGTTGCTATGCCTTTACCAACATGTTCTGAGAGGTTTTGGCATGTTGCTATGCCTTTACCAACATGTTCTGAGAGGTTTTGGCATGTTGCTATGCTTTTACCAACATGTTCTGAGGGGCTTTAGCATGTTGCTATGCCTTTACCAACATGTTCTGAGAGGTTTTGGCATGTTGCTATGCCTTACCAACATGTTCTGAATGGTTTTAGCATGTTGCTATGCCTTTACCAACATGTTCTGAGAGGTTTTGGCATGTTGCTATGCCTTTACCAACATGTTCTGAGAGGTTTTGGCATGTTGCTATGCCTTTACCAACATGTTCTGAGAGGTTTTGGCATGTTGCTATGCTTTTACCAACATGTTCTGAGGGGCTTTAGCATGTTGCTATGCCTTTACCAACATGTTCTGAGAGGTTTTGGCATGTTGCTATGCCTTACCAACATGTTCTGAATGGTTTTAGCATGTTGCTATGCCTTTACCAACATGTTCTGAGAGGTTTTGGCATGTTGCTATGCCTTTACCAACATGTTCTGAGAGGTTTTGGCATGTTGCTATGCCTTACCAACATGTTCTGAAAGGTTTTGGCATGTTGCTATGCCTTTACCAACATGTTCTGAGAGGTTTTGGCATGTTGCTATGCTTTTACCAACATGTTCTGAGAGGTTTTAGCAAGTTGCTATGCCTTTACCAACATGTTCTGAGAGGTTTTGGCATGTTGCTATGCCTTTACCAACATGTTCTGAGAGGTTTTGGCATGTTGCTATGCCTTTACCAACATGTTCTGAATGGTTTTAGCAAGTTGCTATGCCTTTACCAACATGTTCTGAATGGTTTTAGCAAGTTGCTATGCCTTTACCAACATGTTCTGAGAGGTTTTGGCATGTTGCTATGCCTTTACCAACATGTTCTGAATGGTTTTAGCAAGTTGCTATGCCTTTACCAACATGTTCTGAGAGGTTTTGGCATGTTGCTATGCCTTTACCAACATGTTCTGAGAGGTTTTGGCATGTTGCTATGCCTTTACCAACATGTTCTGAGAGGTTTTAGCAAGTTGCTATGCCTTTACCAACATGTTCTGAGAGGTTTTAGCAAGTTGCTATGCCTTTACCAACATGTTCTGAGAGGTTTTAGCAAGTTGCTATGCCTTTACCAACATGTTCTGAGAGGTTTTAGCAAGTTGCTATGCCTTTACCAACATGTTCTGAGAGGTTTTGGCATGTTGCTATGCCTTTACCAACATGTTCTGAGAGGTTTTGGCATGTTGCTATGCCTTTACCAACATGTTCTGAGAGGTTTTGGCATGTTGCTATGCTTTTACCAACATGTTCTGAGAGGTTTTAGCAAGTTGCTATGCCTTTACCAACATGTTCTGAGAGGTTTTAGCAAGTTGCTATGCCTTTACCAACATGTTCTGAGAGGTTTTGGCATGTTGCTATGCTTTTACCAACATGTTCTGAGAGGTTTTAGCAAGTTGCTATGCCTTTACCAACATGTTCTGAGAGGTTTTGGCATGTTGCTATGCCTTTACCAACATGTTCTGAGAGGTTTTGGCATGTTGCTATGCCTTACCAACATGTTCTGAATGGTTTTAGCAAGTTGCTATGCCTTTACCAACATGTTCTGAGAGGTTTTGGCATGTTGCTATGCCTTTACCAACATGTTCTGATGGGCTTTAGCATGTTGCTATGCCTTTACTAACATGTTCTGAGAGGTTTTGGCATGTTGCTATGCCTTTACTAACATGTTCTGAGAGGTTTTGGCATGTTGCTATGCCTTTACTAACATGTTCTGAGAGGTTTTGGCATGTTGCTATGCCTTTACCAACATGTTCTGAGGGGCTTTAGCATGTTGCTATGCCTTTACTAACATGTTCTGAGAGGTTTTGGCATGTTGCTATGACTTTACTAACATGTTCTGAGAGGTTTTAGCATGTTGCTATGCTTTTACCAACATGTTCTGAGGGGCTTTAGCATGTTGCTATGCCTATCATGTTCTGAGGGGCTTTAGCATGTTGCTATGCCTTTACTAACATGTTCTGAGAGGTTTTGGCATGTTGCTATGACTTCACTAACATGTTCTGAGAGGTTTTGGCATGTTGCTATGCCTAACATCTTCTGAGAGGTTTTGGCATGTTGCTATGCCTTTACCAACATGTTCTGAGAGGTTTTGGCATGTTGCTATGCCTTTACCAACATGTTCTGAGAGGTTTTGGCATGTTGCTATGCCTTTACCAACATGTTCTGAGAGGTTTTGGCATGTTGCTATGCCTTTACCAACATGTTCTGAGGGGCTTTAGCATGTTGCTATGCCTATCATGTTCTGAGGGGTTTTAGCATGTTGCTATGCCTATCATGTTCTGAGGGGCTTTAGCATGTTGCTATGCCTTTACTAACATGTTCTGAGAGGTTTTGGCATGTTGCTATGCCTTTACTAACATGTTCTGAGAGGTTTTGGCATGTTGCTATGCCTATCATGTTCTGAGGGGCTTTAGCATGTTGCTATGCCTATCATGTTCTGAGGGGCTTTAGCATGTTGCTATGCCTATCATGTTCTGAGGGGCTTTAGCATGTTGCTATGCCTATCATGTTCTGAGGGGCTTTAGCATGTTGCTATGCCTTTACTAACATGTTCTGAGAGGTTTTGGCATGTTGCTATGCCTTTTCTAACATGTTCTGAGAGGTTTTGGCATGTTGCTATGCCTTTACTAACATGTTCTGAGAGGTTTTGGCATTTTGCTATGCCTATCATGTTCTGAGGGGCTTTAGCATGTTGCTATGCCTATCATGTTCTGAGGGGCTTTAGCATGTTGCTATGCCTATCATGTTCTGAGGGGCTTTAGCATGTTGCTATGCCTTTACTAACATGTTCTGAGGGGCTTTAGCATGTTGCTATGCCTATCATGTTCTGAGGGGCTTTAGCATGTTGCTATGCCTATCATGTTCTGAGGGGCTTTAGCATGTTGCTATGCCTTTACTAACATGTTCTGAGAGGTTTTGGCATTTTGCTATGCCTTTACCAACATGTTCTGAGAGGTTTTGGCATGTTGCTATGCCTTTACCAACATGTTCTGAGGGGCTTTAGCATGTTGCTATGCCTTTACTAACATGTTCTGAGAGGTTTTGGCATGTTGCTATGCTTTTACCAACATGTTCTGAGGGGCTTTAGCATGTTGCTATGCCTATCATGTTCTGAGGGGCTTTAGCATGTTGCTATGCCTTTACTAACATGTTCTGAGAGGTTTTGGCATGTTGCTATGACTTCACTAACATGTTCTGAGAGGTTTTGGCATGTTGCTATGCCTAACATCTTCTGAGAGGTTTTGGCATGTTGCTATGCCTTTACCAACATGTTCTGAGAGGTTTTGGCATGTTGCTATGCCTTTACCAACATGTTCTGAGAGGTTTTGGCATGTTGCTATGCCTTTACCAACATGTTCTGAGAGGTTTTGGCATGTTGCTATGCCTTTACCAACATGTTCTGAGAGGTTTTGGCATGTTGCTATGCCTTTACTAACATGTTCTGAGAGGTTTTGGCATGTTGCTATGACTTTACTAACATGTTCTGAGAGGTTTTGGCATGTTGCTATGACTTTACTAACATGTTCTGAGAGGTTTTGGCATGTTGCTATGCCTTTACCAACATGTTCTGAGAGGTTTTGGCATGTTGCTATGCTTTTACCAACATGTTCTGAGGGGCTTTAGCATGTTGCTATGCCTTTACCAACATGTTCTGAGAGGTTTTGGCATGTTGCTATGCCTTACCAACATGTTCTGAAAGGTTTTGGCATGTTGCTATGCCTTTACCAACATGTTCTGAGAGGTTTTGGCATGTTGCTATGCCTTTACCAACATGTTCTGAGAGGTTTTGGCATGTTGCTATGCCTTACCAACATGTTCTGAAAGGTTTTGGCATGTTGCTATGCCTTTACCAACATGTTCTGAGAGGTTTTGGCATGTTGCTATGCTTTTACCAACATGTTCTGAGAGGTTTTAGCAAGTTGCTATGCCTTTACCAACATGTTCTGAGAGGTTTTGGCATGTTGCTATGCCTTTACCAACATGTTCTGAGAGGTTTTGGCATGTTGCTATGCCTTTACCAACATGTTCTGAATGGTTTTAGCAAGTTGCTATGCCTTTACCAACATGTTCTGAGAGGTTTTAGCAAGTTGCTATGCCTTTACCAACATGTTCTGAGAGGTTTTAGCAAGTTGCTATGCCTTTACCAACATGTTCTGAGAGGTTTTGGCATGTTGCTATGCCTTTACCAACATGTTCTGAGAGGTTTTGGCATGTTGCTATGCCTTTACCAACATGTTCTGAGAGGTTTTGGCATGTTGCTATGCCTTTACCAACATGTTCTGAGAGGTTTTAGCAAGTTGCTATGCCTTTACCAACATGTTCTGAGAGGTTTTAGCAAGTTGCTATGCCTTTACCAACATGTTCTGAGAGGTTTTAGCAAGTTGCTATGCCTTTACCAACATGTTCTGAGAGGTTTTAGCAAGTTGCTATGCCTTTACCAACATGTTCTGAGAGGTTTTGGCATGTTGCTATGCCTTTACCAACATGTTCTGAGAGGTTTTGGCATGTTGCTATGCCTTTACCAACATGTTCTGAGAGGTTTTGGCATGTTGCTATGCTTTTACCAACATGTTCTGAGAGGTTTTAGCAAGTTGCTATGCCTTTACCAACATGTTCTGAGAGGTTTTAGCAAGTTGCTATGCCTTTACCAACATGTTCTGAGAGGTTTTGGCAAGTTGCTATGCCTTTACCAACATGTTCTGAGAGGTTTTGGCATGTTGCTATGCCTTTACCAACATGTTCTGAGAGGTTTTGGCATGTTGCTATGCCTTACCAACATGTTCTGAATGGTTTTAGCAAGTTGCTATGCCTTTACCAACATGTTCTGAGAGGTTTTGGCATGTTGCTATGCCTTTACCAACATGTTCTGAGAGGTTTTGGCATGTTGCTATGCCTTACCAACATGTTCTGAATGGTTTTAGCAAGTTGCTATGCCTTTACCAACATGTTCTGAGAGGTTTTGGCATGTTGCTATGCCTTTACCAACATGTTCTGATGGGCTTTAGCATGTTGCTATGCCTTTACTAACATGTTCTGAGAGGTTTTGGCATGTTGCTATGCCTTTACTAACATGTTCTGAGAGTTTTTGGCATGTTGCTATGCCTTTACCAACATGTTCTGAGGGGCTTTAGCATGTTGCTATGCCTTTACTAACATGTTCTGAGAGGTTTTGGCATGTTGCTATGACTTTACTAACATGTTCTGAGAGGTTTTAGCATGTTGCTATGCTTTTACCAACATGTTCTGAGGGGCTTTAGCATGTTGCTATGCCTATCATGTTCTGAGGGGCTTTAGCATGTTGCTATGCCTTTACTAACATGTTCTGAGAGGTTTTGGCATGTTGCTATGACTTCACTAACATGTTCTGAGAGGTTTTGGCATGTTGCTATGCCTAACATCTTCTGAGAGGTTTTGGCATGTTGCTATGCCTTTACCAACATGTTCTTAGAGGTTTTGGCATGTTGCTATGCCTTTACCAACATGTTCTGAGAGGTTTTGGCATGTTGCTATGACTTTACTAACATGTTCTGAGAGGTTTTGGCATGTTGCTATGACTTTACTAACATGTTCTGAGAGGTTTTGGCATGTTGCTATGACTTTACTAACATGTTCTGAGAGGTTTTGGCATGTTGCTATGCCTTTACCAACATGTTCTGAGGGGCTTTAGCATTTTGCTATGCCTATCATGTTCTGAGGGGTTTTAGCATGTTGCTATGCCTATCATGTTCTGAGGGGCTTTAGCATGTTGCTATGCCTTTACTAACATGTTCTGAGAGGTTTTGGCATGTTGCTATGCCTTTACTAACATGTTCTGAGAGGTTTTGGCATGTTGCTATGCCTTTACTAACATGTTCTGAGAGGTTTTGGCATGTTGCTATGCCTTTACTAACATGTTCTGAGAGGTTTTGGCATGTTGCTATGCCTATCATGTTCTGAGGGGCTTTAGCATGTTGCTATGCCTATCATGTTCTGAGGGGCTTTAGCATGTTGCTATGCCTATCATGTTCTGAGGGGCTTTAGCATGTTGCTATGCCTATCATGTTCTGAGGGGCTTTAGCATGTTGCTATGCCTTTACTAACATGTTCTGAGAGGTTTTGGCATGTTGCTATGCCTTTACTAACATGTTCTGAGAGGTTTTGGCATGTTGCTATGCCTTTACTAACATGTTCTGAGAGGTTTTGGCATTTTGCTATGCCTATCATGTTCTGAGGGGCTTTAGCATGTTGCTATGCCTATCATGTTCTGAGGGGCTTTAGCATGTTGCTATGCCTATCATGTTCTGAGGGGCTTTAGCATGTTGCTATGCCTTTACTAACATGTTCTGAGGGGCTTTAGCATGTTGCTATGCCTATCATGTTCTGAGGGGCTTTAGCATGTTGCTATGCCTATCATGTTCTGAGGGGCTTTAGCATGTTGCTATGCCTTTACTAACATGTTCTGAGAGGTTTTGGCATTTTGCTATGCCTTTACCAACATGTTCTGAGAGGTTTTGGCATGTTGCTATGCCTTTACCAACATGTTCTGAGGGGCTTTAGCATGTTGCTATGCCTTTACTAACATGTTCTGAGAGGTTTTGGCATGTTGCTATGACTTTACTAACATGTTCTGAGAGGTTTTGGCATGTTGCTATGCTTTTACCAACATGTTCTGAGGGGCTTTAGCATGTTGCTATGCCTATCATGTTCTGAGGGGCTTTAGCATGTTGCTATGCCTTTACTAACATGTTCTGAGAGGTTTTGGCATGTTGCTATGACTTCACTAACATGTTCTGAGAGGTTTTGGCATGTTGCTATGCCTAACATCTTCTGAGAGGTTTTGGCATGTTGCTATGCCTTTACCAACATGTTCTGAGAGGTTTTGGCATGTTGCTATGCCTTTACCAACATGTTCTGAGAGGTTTTGGCATGTTGCTATGCCTTTACCAACATGTTCTGAGAGGTTTTGGCATGTTGCTATGCCTTTACCAACATGTTCTGAGAGGTTTTGGCATGTTGCTATGCCTTTACTAACATGTTCTGAGAGGTTTTAGCATGTTGCTATGACTTTACTAACATGTTCTGAGAGGTTTTGGCATGTTGCTATGCCTTTACCAACATGTTCTGAGGGGCTTTAGCATGTTGCTATGCCTATCATGTTCTGAGGGGTTTTAGCATGTTGCTATGCCTATCATGTTCTGAGGGGCTTTAGCATGTTGCTATGCCTTTACTAACATGTTCTGAGAGGTTTTGGCATGTTGCTATGCCTTTACTAACATGTTCTGAGAGGTTTTAGCATGTTGCTATGCCTATCATGTTCTGAGAGGGTTTGGCATGTTGCTATGCCTTTACTAACATGTTCTGAGAGGTTTTGGCATGTTGCTATGCCTTTACTAACATGTTCTGAGAGGTTTTGGCATGTTGCTATGCCTATCATGTTCTGAGGGGCTTTAGCATGTTGCTATGCCTATCATGTTCTGAGGGGCTTTAGCATGTTGCTATGCCTATCATGTTCTGAGGGGCTTTAGCATGTTGCTATGCCTTTACTAACATGTTCTGAGAGGTTTTGGCATGTTGCTATGCCTTTACTAACATGTTCTGAGAGGTTTTGGCATTTTGCTATGCCTATCATGTTCTGAGGGGCTTTAGCATGTTGCTATGCCTATCATGTTCTGAGGGGCTTTAGCATGTTGCTATGCCTTTACTAACATGTTCTGAGAGGTTTTGGCATGTTGCTATGACTTCACTAACATGTTCTGAGAGGTTTTGGCATGTTGCTATGCCTAACATCTTCTGAGAGGTTTTGGCATGTTGCTATGCCTTTACCAACATGTTCTGAGAGGTTTTGGCATGTTGCTATGCCTTTACCAACATGTTCTGAGAGGTTTTGGCATGTTGCTATGACTTTACTAACATGTTCTGAGAGGTTTTGGCATGTTGCTATGCCTTTACCAACATGTTCTGAGGGGCTTTAGCATGTTGCTATGCCTATCATGTTCTGAGGGGTTTTAGCATGTTGCTATGCCTTTACTAACATGTTCTGAGAGGTTTTGGCATGTTGCTATGCCTTTACTAACATGTTCTGAGAGGTTTTGGCATGTTGCTATGCCTTTACTAACATGTTCTGAGAGGTTTTGGCATGTTGCTATGCCTATCATGTTCTGAGGGGCTTTAGCATGTTGCTATGCCTATCATGTTCTGAGGGGCTTTAGCATGTTGCTATGCCTATCATGTTCTGAGGGGCTTTAGCATGTTGCTATGCCTATCATGTTCTGAGGGGCTTTAGCATGTTGCTATGCCTTTACTAACATGTTCTGAGAGGTTTTGGCATGTTGCTATGCCTTTACTAACATGTTCTGAGAGGTTTTGGCATGTTGCTATGCCTTTACTAACATGTTCTGAGAGGTTTTGGCATTTTGCTATGCCTATCATGTTCTGAGGGGCTTTAGCATGTTGCTATGCCTATCATGTTCTGAGGGGCTTTAGCATGTTGCTATGCCTATCATGTTCTGAGGGGCTTTAGCATGTTGCTATGCCTTTACTAACATGTTCTGAGGGGCTTTAGCATGTTGCTATGCCTATCATGTTCTGAGGGGCTTTAGCATGTTGCTATGCCTATCATGTTCTGAGGGGCTTTAGCATGTTGCTATGCCTTTACTAACATGTTCTGAGAGGTTTTGGCATTTTGCTATGCCTTTACCAACATGTTCTGAGAGGTTTTGGCATGTTGCTATGCCTTTACCAACATGTTCTGAGGGGCTTTAGCATGTTGCTATGCCTTTACTAACATGTTCTGAAAGGTTTTGGCATGTTGCTATGACTTTACTAACATGTTCTGAGAGGTTTTGGCATGTTGCTATGCTTTTACCAACATGTTCTGAGGGGCTTTAGCATGTTGCTATGCCTATCATGTTCTGAGGGGCTTTAGCATGTTGCTATGCCTTTACTAACATGTTCTGAGAGGTTTTGGCATGTTGCTATGACTTCACTAACATGTTCTGAGAGGTTTTGGCATGTTGCTATGCCTAACATCTTCTGAGAGGTTTTGGCATGTTGCTATGCCTTTACCAACATGTTCTGAGAGGTTTTGGCATGTTGCTATGCCTTTACCAACATGTTCTGAGAGGTTTTGGCATGTTGCTATGCCTTTACCAACATGTTCTGAGAGGTTTTGGCATGTTGCTATGCCTTTACTAACATGTTCTGAGAGGTTTTGGCATGTTGCTATGCCTTTACCAACATGTTCTGAGGGGCTTTAGCATGTTGCTATGCCTATCATGTTCTGAGGGGTTTTAGCATGTTGCTATGCCTATCATGTTCTGAGGGGCTTTAGCATGTTGCTATGCCTTTACTAACATGTTCTGAGAGGTTTTGGCATGTTGCTATGCCTTTACTAACATGTTCTGAGAGGTTTTAGCATGTTGCTATGCCTATCATGTTCTGAGAGGGTTTGGCATGTTGCTATGCCTTTACTAACATGTTCTGAGAGGTTTTGGCATGTTGCTATGCCTTTACTAACATGTTCTGAGAGGTTTTGGCATGTTGCTATGCCTATCATGTTCTGAGGGGCTTTAGCATGTTGCTATGCCTATCATGTTCTGAGGGGCTTTAGCATGTTGCTATGCCTATCATGTTCTGAGGGGCTTTAGCATGTTGCTATGCCTTTACTAACATGTTCTGAGAGGTTTTGGCATGTTGCTATGCCTTTACTAACATGTTCTGAGAGGTTTTGGCATTTTGCTATGCCTATCATGTTCTGAGGGGCTTTAGCATGTTGCTATGCCTATCATGTTCTGAGGGGCTTTAGCATGTTGCTATGCCTTTACTAACATGTTCTGAGAGGTTTTGGCATGTTGCTATGACTTCACTAACATGTTCTGAGAGGTTTTGGCATGTTGCTATGCCTAACATCTTCTGAGAGGTTTTGGCATGTTGCTATGCCTTTACCAACATGTTCTGAGAGGTTTTGGCATGTTGCTATGCCTTTACCAACATGTTCTGAGAGGTTTTGGCATGTTGCTATGACTTTACTAACATGTTCTGAGAGGTTTTGGCATGTTGCTATGCCTTTACCAACATGTTCTGAGGGGCTTTAGCATGTTGCTATGCCTATCATGTTCTGAGGGGTTTTAGCATGTTGCTATGCCTTTACTAACATGTTCTGAGAGGTTTTGGCATGTTGCTATGCCTTTACTAACATGTTCTGAGAGGTTTTGGCATGTTGCTATGCCTTTACTAACATGTTCTGAGAGGTTTTGGCATGTTGCTATGCCTATCATGTTCTGAGGGGCTTTAGCATGTTGCTATGCCTATCATGTTCTGAGGGGCTTTAGCATGTTGCTATGCCTATCATGTTCTGAGGGGCTTTAGCATGTTGCTATGCCTATCATGTTCTGAGGGGCTTTAGCATGTTGCTATGCCTTTACTAACATGTTCTGAGAGGTTTTGGCATGTTGCTATGCCTTTACTAACATGTTCTGAGAGGTTTTGGCATGTTGCTATGCCTTTACTAACATGTTCTGAGAGGTTTTGGCATTTTGCTATGCCTATCATGTTCTGAGGGGCTTTAGCATGTTGCTATGCCTATCATGTTCTGAGGGGCTTTAGCATGTTGCTATGCCTATCATGTTCTGAGGGGCTTTAGCATGTTGCTATGCCTTTACTAACATGTTCTGAGGGGCTTTAGCATGTTGCTATGCCTATCATGTTCTGAGGGGCTTTAGCATGTTGCTATGCCTATCATGTTCTGAGGGGCTTTAGCATGTTGCTATGCCTTTACTAACATGTTCTGAGAGGTTTTGGCATTTTGCTATGCCTTTACCAACATGTTCTGAGAGGTTTTGGCATGTTGCTATGCCTTTACCAACATGTTCTGAGGGGCTTTAGCATGTTGCTATGCCTTTACTAACATGTTCTGAAAGGTTTTGGCATGTTGCTATGACTTTACTAACATGTTCTGAGAGGTTTTGGCATGTTGCTATGCTTTTACCAACATGTTCTGAGGGGCTTTAGCATGTTGCTATGCCTATCATGTTCTGAGGGGCTTTAGCATGTTGCTATGCCTTTACTAACATGTTCTGAGAGGTTTTGGCATGTTGCTATGACTTCACTAACATGTTCTGAGAGGTTTTGGCATGTTGCTATGCCTAACATCTTCTGAGAGGTTTTGGCATGTTGCTATGCCTTTACCAACATGTTCTGAGAGGTTTTGGCATGTTGCTATGCCTTTACCAACATGTTCTGAGAGGTTTTGGCATGTTGCTATGCCTTTACCAACATGTTCTGAGAGGTTTTGGCATGTTGCTATGCCTTTACTAACATGTTCTGAGAGGTTTTGGCATGTTGCTATGACTTTACTAACATGTTCTGAGAGGTTTTGGCATGTTGCTATGACTTTACTAACATGTTCTGAGAGGTTTTGGCATGTTGCTATGCCTTTACCAACATGTTCTGAGAGGTTTTGGCATGTTGCTATGCTTTTACCAACATGTTCTGAGGGGCTTTAGCATGTTGCTATGCCTTTACCAACATGTTCTGAGAGGTTTTGGCATGTTGCTATGCCTTACCAACATGTTCTGAATGGTTTTAGCATGTTGCTATGCCTTTACCAACATGTTCTGAGAGGTTTTGGCATGTTGCTATGCCTTTACCAACATGTTCTGAGAGGTTTTGGCATGTTGCTATGCCTTACCAACATGTTCTGAAAGGTTTTGGCATGTTGCTATGCCTTTACCAACATGTTCTGAGAGGTTTTGGCATGTTGCTATGCTTTTACCAACATGTTCTGAGAGGTTTTAGCAAGTTGCTATGCCTTTACCAACATGTTCTGAGAGGTTTTGGCATGTTGCTATGCCTTTACCAACATGTTCTGAGAGGTTTTGGCATGTTGCTATGCCTTTACCAACATGTTCTGAATGGTTTTAGCAAGTTGCTATGCCTTTACCAACATGTTCTGAGAGGTTTTAGCAAGTTGCTATGCCTTTACCAACATGTTCTGAGAGGTTTTAGCAAGTTGCTATGCCTTTACCAACATGTTCTGAGAGGTTTTGGCATGTTGCTATGCCTTTACCAACATGTTCTGAGAGGTTTTGGCATGTTGCTATGCCTTTACCAACATGTTCTGAGAGGTTTTGGCATGTTGCTATGCCTTTACCAACATGTTCTGAGAGGTTTTAGCAAGTTGCTATGCCTTTACCAACATGTTCTGAGAGGTTTTAGCAAGTTGCTATGCCTTTACCAACATGTTCTGAGAGGTTTTAGCAAGTTGCTATGCCTTTACCAACATGTTCTGAGAGGTTTTAGCAAGTTGCTATGCCTTTACCAACATGTTCTGAGAGGTTTTGGCATGTTGCTATGCCTTTACCAACATGTTCTGAGAGGTTTTGGCATGTTGCTATGCCTTTACCAACATGTTCTGAGAGGTTTTGGCATGTTGCTATGCTTTTACCAACATGTTCTGAGAGGTTTTAGCAAGTTGCTATGCCTTTACCAACATGTTCTGAGAGGTTTTAGCAAGTTGCTATGCCTTTACCAACATGTTCTGAGAGGTTTTGGCATGTTGCTATGCTTTTACCAACATGTTCTGAGAGGTTTTAGCATGTTGCTATGACTTTACTAACATGTTCTGAGAGGTTTTGGCATGTTGCTATGCCTTTACCAACATGTTCTGAGGGGCTTTAGCATGTTGCTATGCCTATCATGTTCTGAGGGGTTTTAGCATGTTGCTATGCCTTTACCAACATGTTCTGAGAGGTTTTGGCATGTTGCTATGCTTTTACCAACATGTTCTGAGGGGCTTTAGCATGTTGCTATGCCTATCATGTTCTGAGAGGTTTTAGCAAGTTGCTATGCCTTTACCAACATGTTCTGAGAGGTTTTGGCATGTTGCTATGCTTTTACCAACATGTTCTGAGAGGTTTTGGCATGTTGCTATGACTTTACTAACATGTTCTGAGAGGTTTTGGCATGTTGCTATGCCTTTACCAACATGTTCTGAGGGGCTTTAGCATGTTGCTATGCCTATCATGTTCTGAGGGGTTTTAGCATGTTGCTATGCCTATCATGTTCTGAGGGGCTTTAGCATGTTGCTATGCCTTTACTAACATGTTCTGAGAGGTTTTGGCATGTTGCTATGCCTTTACTAACATGTTCTGAGAGGTTTTGGCATGTTGCTATGCCTTTACTAACATGTTCTGAGAGGTTTTGGCATGTTGCTATGCCTATCATGTTCTGAGGGGCTTTAGCATGTTGCTATGCCTATCATGTTCTGAGGGGCTTTAGCATGTTGCTATGCCTATCATGTTCTGAGGGGCTTTAGCATGTTGCTATGCCTATCATGTTCTGAGGGGCTTTAGCATGTTGCTATGCCTTTACTAACATGTTCTGAGAGGTTTTGGCATGTTGCTATGCCTTTACTAACATGTTCTGAGAGGTTTTGGCATGTTGCTATGCCTTTACTAACATGTTCTGAGAGGTTTTGGCATTTTGCTATGCCTATCATGTTCTGAGGGGCTTTAGCATGTTGCTATGCCTATCATGTTCTGAGGGGCTTTAGCATGTTGCTATGCCTATCATGTTCTGAGGGGCTTTAGCATGTTGCTATGCCTTTACTAACATGTTCTGAGGGGCTTTAGCATGTTGCTATGCCTATCATGTTCTGAGGGGCTTTAGCATGTTGCTATGCCTATCATGTTCTGAGGGGCTTTAGCATGTTGCTATGCCTTTACTAACATGTTCTGAGAGGTTTTGGCATGTTGCTATGCCTTTACCAACATGTTCTGAGGGGCTTTAGCATGTTGCTATGCCTTTACCAACATGTTCTGAGAGGTTTTGGCATGTTGCTATGCCTTTACCAACATGTTCTGAGGGGCTTTAGCATGTTGCTATGCCTTTACTAACATGTTCTGAGAGGTTTTGGCATGTTGCTATGACTTTACTAACATGTTCTGAGAGGTTTTGGCATGTTGCTATGCTTTTACCAACATGTTCTGAGGGGCTTTAGCATGTTGCTATGCCTATCATGTTCTGAGGGGCTTTAGCATGTTGCTATGCCTTTACTAACATGTTCTGAGAGGTTTTGGCATGTTGCTATGACTTCACTAACATGTTCTGAGAGGTTTTGGCATGTTGCTATGCCTAACATCTTCTGAGAGGTTTTGGCATGTTGCTATGCCTTTACCAACATGTTCTGAGAGGTTTTGGCATGTTGCTATGCCTTTACCAACATGTTCTGAGAGGTTTTGGCATGTTGCTATGCCTTTACCAACATGTTCTGAGAGGTTTTGGCATGTTGCTATGCCTTTACCAACATGTTCTGAGAGGTTTTGGCATGTTGCTATGCCTTTACTAACATGTTCTGAGAGGTTTTGGCATGTTGCTATGACTTTACTAACATGTTCTGAGAGGTTTTGGCATGTTGCTATGCCTTTACCAACATGTTCTGAGGGGCTTTAGCATGTTGCTATGCCTATCATGTTCTGAGGGGTTTTAGCATGTTGCTATGCCTATCATGTTCTGAGGGGCTTTAGCATGTTGCTATGCCTTTACTAACATGTTCTGAGAGGTTTTGGCATGTTGCTATGCCTTTACTAACATGTTCTGAGAGGTTTTAGCATGTTGCTATGCCTATCATGTTCTGAGAGGGTTTGGCATGTTGCTATGCCTTTACTAACATGTTCTGAGAGGTTTTGGCATGTTGCTATGCCTTTACTAACATGTTCTGAGAGGTTTTGGCATGTTGCTATGCCTATCATGTTCTGAGGGGCTTTAGCATGTTGCTATGCCTATCATGTTCTGAGGGGCTTTAGCATGTTGCTATGCCTATCATGTTCTGAGGGGCTTTAGCATGTTGCTATGCCTTTACTAACATGTTCTGAGAGGTTTTGGCATGTTGCTATGCCTTTACTAACATGTTCTGAGAGGTTTTGGCATTTTGCTATGCCTATCATGTTCTGAGGGGCTTTAGCATGTTGCTATGCCTATCATGTTCTGAGGGGCTTTAGCATGTTGCTATGCCTATCATGTTCTGAGGGGCTTTAGCATGTTGCTATGCCTATCATGTTCTGAGGGGCTTTAGCATGTTGCTATGCCTTTACTAACATGTTCTGAGGGGCTTTAGCATGTTGCTATGCCTATCATGTTCTGAGGGGCTTTAGCATGTTGCTATGCCTATCATGTTCTGAGGGGCTTTAGCATGTTGCTATGCCTTTACTAACATGTTCTGAGAGGTTTTGGCATTTTGCTATGCCTTTACCAACATGTTCTGAGAGGTTTTGGCATGTTGCTATGCCTTTACTAAAATGTTCTGAGAGGTTTTGGCATGTTGCTATGCCTTTACTAACATGTTCTGAGAGGGTTTAGCGTGTTGCTATGCCTAACATGTTCTGAGTGGGTTTGGCATTTTGCTATGTCTTTACTAACATATTCTGAGTGGCTTTAGCATGTTGCTATGCCTTTACTAACATGTTCTGAGGGGGTTTAGCGTGTTGCTATGCCTAACATGTTCTGAGAGGTTTTGGCATTTTGCTAAGCCTTTACTAACATGTTCTGAGGGGCTTTAGCATGTTGCTATGCCTTTACTAACATGTTCTGAGTGGTTTTGGCATTTTGCTATGCCTAACATGTTCTGAGGGGCTTTAGCATGTTGCGATACCTAACATGTTCTGAGGGGCTTTAGCATGTTTTGCTATACCTAACATGTTGTGAGGGGCTTTAGCAAGTTGCTATACCTAACATGTTCTGAGGGGCTTTAGCATGTTTTGCTATACCTAACATGTTCTGAGGGGCTTTAGCATGTTGCTATACCTAACATGTTCTGAGTGGTTTTAGCATGTTGCTATGCCTAACATGTTCTGAGGGGCTTTAGCATGTTGCTATACCTAACATGTTCTGAGGGGCTTTAACATGTTGCTATACCTAACATGTTCTGATTGGTTTTGGCATGTTGCTATGCCTAACATGTTCTGAGTGGTTTTGGCATGTTGCTATGCCTAACATGTTCTGAGGGGCTTTAGCATTTTGCTATGCCTAACATGTTCTGAGTGGGTTTAGCATTTTGCTATACCTAACATGTTCTGAGGGGCTTTAGCATGTTGCTATACCTAACATGTTCTGAGGGGCTTTAGCATGTTGCTATACCTAACATGTTCTGAGGGGCTTTAGCATGTTTTGCTATACCTAACATGTTGTGAGGGGCTTTAGCATGTTGCTATACCTAACATGTTCTGATTGGTTTTGGCATGTTGCTATGCATAACATGTTCTGAGTGGTTTAGGTATGTTGCTATGCCTAACATGTTCTGAGGGGCTTTAGCATGTTGCTACACCTAACATGTTCTGAGTGGTTTTAGCGTGTTGCTATGCCTAACATGTTCTGAGGGGCTTTATTATGTTGATATGCCTAATATGTTCTGAGTGGCAATGCCTAACATGTTCTGAGTGGCTTTAGCATGTTGCTATACCTTTGTTAACATGTTCTGAGGGGCTTTAGCATGTTGCTATGCCTAACATGTTCTGAGAGGTTTTAGCATGTTGCTATACCTTTATTAACATGTTCTGAGGGGCTTTAGCATGTTGCTATACCTTTATTAACATGTTCTGAGGGGCTTTAGCATGTTGCTATACCTTTATTAACATGTTCTGAGGGGCTTTAGCATGTTGATATGCCTTTACTAACATGTTCTGAGTGGGTTTAGTGTGTTGCTATGCCTAACATGTTCTGAGTGGTTTTGGCATTTTGCTATGCCTTTACTAACATGTTCTGAGGGGCTTTAGCATGTTGCTATGCCTTTACTAACATGTTCTGAGAGGTTTTGGCATGTTGCTATGACTTTACTAAAATGTTCTGAGAGGTTTTGGCATGTTGCTATGCCTTTACTAACATGTTCTGAGGGGGTTTAGCGTGTTGCTATGCCTAACATGTTCTGAGTGGTTTTGGTATGTTGCTATGCCTAACATGTTCTGAGGGGCTTTAGCATGTTGCTATACCTAACATGTTCTGAGTGGTTTTAGCGTGTTGCTATGCCTAACATGTTCTGAGAGGTTTTAGCATGTTGCTATACCTTTATTAACATGTTCTGAGGGGCTTTAGCATGTTGCTATACCTTTATTAACATGTTCTGAGGGGCTTTAGCATGTTGCTATACCTTTATTAACATGTTCTGAGGGGCTTTAGCATGTTGATATGCCTAACATGTTCTGTTTTAATAACCTACAATCTAATAGTTCTCTCCTCAAAGACTATTAAAATGAGTATCCCTAAGAACAGCAGTAATAGTTTTGCATTACTATGAATATCTGGATTAATTAATGATTTGGTGAGAGACTGTACTTTGGGAATACACGGGTTCATCGCTCACCTGGTGAGAACAGAGCAATGGCTTTCAGACAGCTGTATTCAGCAGAGTCCACCTGCAGTCGGGCCAGCTTGTCCACCTGGTCCTGGAAGACCCGCACCTGGTCCATGAAGGACACCACGCGGTCAGCGGGCATGGGCGAGGAATGGAAGCCGGCGGCCGCTAGTAGAGGAGCCGTGTGCAAGGGCAGAGCCGATTGAGCCGCGTTCAGGATGAACAGTTCACTCCAGCTGAGCCTCAGAAGGGCCACCTGCTCCGAAACGGGCAGGTCAGGAAAGTACGGGATATTCCGGGCCCACTCTATGGTACTGAAGAGCAATCGGGCTGCCAGCTCACATATATTGTCAATGCCCATGATGGAGTTGTTGGCTCCTGGGAGCTGCTGGCCGCATTGGGCTCCATAGCGGCTGTTGGGGTATGGCTCTGCTCTCAGCAGCTGAGAGATGAGTTCAGACACCGGCTGACCATTGAAGAAATCCGCACCCATGCCCGCACCTCCTCCAGCATCACCACCTGCGCCAACCATGGCGGCTGGGCTGATTCCTGCATGGGAGGGAGGGATTCGACCACGCTGGACCGCTGGGAAATTAAAAAAAGGAGACGTCAATATAACATGACACCAGCAAAGTCATGTAAGAGATTGTTTGTTCACACTCAAAAAATTATACGTTGGATTTACTTAATTTTTTTTATGTCAACAGGTTCCAGGTTGAATTTAAAGCTACACTGTGTGATATTTTCCCCCATCTAGTGGTGAAAAGGTATATCCAGTGAATATTAGTTTCTGTTCCTCTCAATTCCGATTTCGTACGGTGGCCGATTTAGTCCAAGATTAACATGGCTTCCAGTTCGACCTCGTCCACATTTGATGCCATCGAGTGTTAAAACGCCAAAGGCGAAGCTTGAATTTACGGGTATGTCCCTCTTTGGCTAATGTACTTTCAAGATGGAGGGGCAACATGGCGACCCGCATTCAAACCCTCACCCGTATGTGTTTACAATGGCATATTATAAACTTACCAGAATACTTTATTACTTGAAAGAAGTAAATATACATTAATGAGCACATATATTTTTGAAAGAACTAAGTGTTTTTAGCTAAGAGTAAACTAAAGAAGTTACACAGTGTAGCTTTAATTAAAATTGTTTATTTCAGTAAACTTAATTTTTTTACGTAAGGTTAATTCAATGCCAATTAGTTAAAGGACAACTCCGGTGAAAAATTAACCTAGGGGTGATTAACACATGGTTACCGAGTAGATTGTTCTCTGGGATGCGTTTTCATGAAAATCGGATGTAAAGAGTTTTATCTCTAAAAACAGATTAGCTTATAACGCTAGTATATGGGGCATAGAATAAGTCAAATTAAATCGCTAGTTAATACCACTAACAAGGCTCAAAATAGCCTCACACTAACACGGTGGCATAATGAGGGTCCCTACATGCAAACCGAAGCATTGAGAACTTTGTAAGTGTACAAACAGTTTAATAAGAAGGTACTTTATAAAGACAGAACATTACGCGTATACAGACAGGAGCCATCTTGGACAAGTCGAGCCACGAACGCTGTGCTAAGCTGCGATAATTCCTATCAACCAGCTCACTTAGCGTTCGTAGCTGTTTTCTATTTTGAGCCTTGTTAGTGGTATTAACTAGCGATTTAATTTGACTTATTCTAAGCCCCATATACTAGCGTTATAAGCTAATCTGTTTTTAGAGATAAAACTCTTTACATTCGATTTTCATGAAAACGCATCCCAGAGAACAATCTACTCGTAACCATGTGTTAATTACCCCTAGGTTCATTTTTCACCGGAGTTGTCCTTTAAGTCAAATTAACATTCTTAATTTTGTCCAAAACTAATCGATTTAATTAGTCTAAAATTAATATAAAAAAAACAAACCAAAACTAGTAATCCAGTTTAATTGTAGTGAAATACTATTTTTACAACATTTACAAAACCTTTAACAAGATCGTATTGGCTAGCCAGATGATGATTTTGTTACATCCATGGCCTAAAGTAGTTGTTTATTATCATTAAAACAGCTTTAATTGTTATTAGCAGGTCCTCATCCTTCACCACAATAACCTCCACAAACACCAACACTTTTAAATACCAACCATTAGGCATTAAAAAGTCTCTCCATTTTCTCATCTGGTTAAAAACGCATCAAATAGCACTTTATTTAAACATTTACTCTCCGAATTCAGCCCCTTTGCAAAGCATGCTGGGAAGTGAAAGTCTTGTTTGATTGGGTTACTTGATTGAAACATGTTATTTCAAAAAGTTATGATCAAGTCAGTTTAACTTGAATCGATTACATTTGAACCAGAAACCTGATATAATTGTGTTAAATCAAGATGAATTGCTTAAATAAAGTGAACAGCATCATAAAATCTTTTTTTTTTTTCAGATTTGCTGACCTTCTTTCCTCATGCCGACCCGGAAGCACTTCTTCAGACGGCAGTACTGACACTGGTTACGGTGGTGCTGGTCAATCTGACACTCTCTGTTCGACCTGTGAAGGTAATTCAGATAACTTTAAGATTTAGCACTTTTCAAAGGATAATGAGCGTTCAAGTAAACAGAGAAATTGTAAATAGGTGTGAACAAAACAAGACCAAATCCTTCATTAAAGGGATAGTTCACCTAAAAATGAAAATGACCCCATGATTTACTCTCCCTCAAGTCATCCGAGGTGTGTGTGACATTCTTCTGTCAGACGAATAAAATCTGAGTTATTTTAAAAATGTTCTGGCTAATCCAAGCATTATAATAGCAGTAATAGTTGCTCTGTTTTTGAAGTCCATAACAAAAGCATCTATCCATCATATAACTGCTCCACACGGCTCTGGGGTGTTAATAAAGGCCTTCTGAAGCGAATCGATGCGTTTGTGTAAGAAAAATATCCATATTTAAAACTTTATTTAATTTTTTTCTATGGCTCTGCATCAGCCGTCTCCGCGCCATAACTTCTGACGAATAAGGTCAAAATACCGGCGCGATCATAGATATATACATAAGGTGTTTCTCAATGTCAAGGATCCTTCCTCTGTAGGACTGGTCCTTCCAAGTCACTTCCTTCAGAGGCTAGGCGAGGCTTCTCTTTAGCATTCGGAGAACATGTAAATGGAACAGGCTAGCAAGTGCGCGTCAGCCTCATTACATCAGTGAAAAGGTCCGTTAGCCATCAATAACGTAATTTGTAAAATATCAATACGGTTGTAATTTGTACTGGCATTTAAAAGTTAAACTTTACTTATATTTACTACGGTTATAACAAATGTTTGGTAACGTAAATACTTACACTTGAAAGCGTATTGCCCCGTTAATGCTCTGACTCCGCCAACGTCCTATATTTTGTATTTTTTTAACAAGATAGCAAAGCTGCGCGCATAGGATTGTGGGTGATTTGAGAACGCTAAGTGCGCGAAGTCTACTCGTATGCTTTCCTGTATATGGCATATTTTTCGAACGAAGGACTCAGACCTTGGTTGAAATTCCGAGGATCCTCGACATTGGAACAGCCCTTCGACGGACGTCGATGACTTAGCATCCTCGAAATTCAGAGGATCCTTCCTTGACATTGAGAAATGCCTATAGATTCCTCATTAGTGCCTGCGGATCGGTCGAATGAGGCATCTATGTATATATATATCTATGATCGCGCCAGTATTTTGACCTTATTCGCCGGAAGTTATGGCGCTGGGAACACTAGAGGACATTTGTTTGATAAGAGGTAAAAAAAATAACAAATACTGTTGGGTTTCTCGCAGGAACCGATGGTTTGGTGTCTTCAGACATCAATGTGTGGCCACGAGCCGCAGGTTTAATAAGGATTCGCATGTGTGTGTGTTTTTACTCTCATTGCTCTCATACTCTAAAATATCCCCATTGACATCATCATACGACTATCACACTGGAGTTAAACATCTTCATTTGTGTTCTACTGAAGAAACAAACACACCTACATCTCTGACGCCCTGGGGGTGAGCAGATCAACATAAACATTTTGTTTTTGGGTGAACTATCCCTTTAAATATTACTATATCTGCTTGGGGTATGTTTACACGACAACAAAAACTAACACGTTTTTCCTTTGTGTTTTTCGCACAGTGGTGTCAAAACGATTCCCGTTCGACTAAACAACTAAAAGCGTTGCATTATGCATGCCAGGCCAGTAGATGGTGATGTCACTTTCTAAAGAAACACTACTGGTCTATAGACTGAACATATACATGTGCGTCAACCGTTTTCACAACTTTGTGGTTTAGCGGAAACCTCTCCCAGTTTCTCTTGGAGCCAATAGAGACAGAGCACATTTAGGCCACGCCCACACAAACAACCCAACGATCCTCATTGACTTTGTATTGCGTGAAGCGCCTCCTCATCATTTCTGACTTATAACAAAAAACAGAACAATGTCTAAAAGCTGCTGTGTGACGAGGTGTACAGCAAACAAGCTAAAGAACACAGAGCTCGTTTTTATAAGCCGTCGACCCCAAAAAACGAGCGTTTAAGGAGACAAAAGTGCATAAAGACAATAAGACGTGAAGCATCTGCAGGAAGAATGGGTACATTTTGGGATCCTGACACTCAGAGTGTCTAAACATGTTGTCACTGTTTAGTCAAATATCCAAATGTCAGTTTTATATATGATATTTCCTGTCTCTGATGACGTTCTCCTCCAGTGTGTGTAGCTCTCAGTGTAATATAACTCTGTCTCAATGGCCTTTATCCACTTTTGTGTCCTTAAACACTCGTGTTTTGGGGTCGAAGGCTTATAAAAACTTCTGGGTTTTTGGTTCTGGGTTGTTTACGTTTGTGACGTCACATATTTGTTTACAGTCTATGATTTACACAAAGACGATAATTGTATCATTTTCAAAAACTTGCACTTTGAATCCCTATTGTAAAAGTTAACATTTTCAGGCCCTCAAAGTGCCATTGTCATGTAAATGAATGGCCAAAACGCATAAAGTGTTTTTGTTTTGTAAACTGCCCCTTAGATACTGACAATTTAAGTCTTTTATAGCATCATCCATTCCTGGCATAGAAGTTTTGTGTAGAATAAAGGTAATATTATTATATCGAGACTAGTCACTGCACAAAACACATCGTAAGTACACATCAGCTACACTATATTAATTAAAGACACAATCACTTTTATAAATGAATGAATAAATTAATTATTTTAGATTGTATTAGTGTCTTCCAATGAATTGTCACAAATGTATAGAATTTATGGTAACAGTTTACAATAAGGTTCATTAGTTAACTTAACTACATTAGTTAACATGAACTAATAATGAAGTGCACTTATAAAGCATTTATTTATCTTTGTTAATGTTAATTTCAACATTTACTAATGCATTATTAAAATCTTGTTAACATTAGTTAATGCACTGTAAACTAACATGGACAAACCATGAACAGCTGTATTTTTATGAACTAACATTAACAAAGATTAACTAATGCTGAACAGAGGTGTTGTTCATGCTCTGCAAAAAATGCTTTTCTTACTTAGTATTTTTGTCTTGTTTTCAGTCCAAATATCTAAAAAATCTTACATTAAGAAACATTTACTAGACAAGCAAAAGTTTTTGTCTTGTTTTGGGGGAAAATAACTCAAAATTATGAGAGTTTTTGCTTAAAATAAGCAAAATAATCTGCCAATGGGGTAAGAAAAATAATCTTGTTTTCTGTTTGAATTAAGATAATTTTGCTTACCCCATTGGCAGATTATTTTGCTTATTTTAAGCAAAAACTCCCTTCATTTTGAGTTATTTTCCCCCAAAACAAGACAAAAACTTTTGCTTGTCTAGTAAATGCTTCTTAATGTAAGATTTTGTAGATATTTGGACTGAAAGCAAGACAAAAATACTAAGTAAGAAGTATTTTTTGCAGTGTGGTTAGTTCATGTTAACTAATGCATTAACTAATGTTAACTAATACAGCCTTATTGTAAAGTGTTACCGAATTTATAAAAAAAAAAAAAAAGACACAAATGACTTAATATTGTTCAAAAGACACAAATTCTAACTCTAATGGTTGCAGGTCCAACATAAACCTGAATGTATTGCCCGTTTTGTGAATTAATCTCCGTGAGCTGCCATGTGTGAAGAGCACTAAAGTGATTCTCAGGTAAATTATCAGTCGCATAACCTTGGCACAAATACAGAAGGACACGGTTCTGTTCATTCATTCCTAAAGTTCCCATGGCAGCAGGGCTAATGTTAGATCTGCTGTAAGAGACCAATTATATACACACAACATGCGCAATTGTGTTCCGACGGCCGTGTATATTTGTGCAACATTCAGCTGTAATGGCTGGGTATTTTTGTGGAAATGAATGTCGGAACAACACAATCACAGCCAATCAAGGCTGAGGGGACAAAACTCAGATTTCAGGAACTGTTGGTGATGCTTTTTCCATACATTTGATCCTCAACTTTGTCGCATTTTGCAGTTTCTGTAACCTCAAAATTTCAGTTGAAAATGACTTTGCTTTGTCAGTATTAGCGCTCAAGAGATAGCTTGGCTGCATCCGAAATCTCATAGATTTAGACGTAGATCGAATGCTTGGTTGCCGCAAAGCAAACAAGCATCGAAGCAGGAGGTATTTATGCTGACTGACCACAAGCTATAAGTTAACCTCATGAAATCTTTTAAATGTGAAAGTAAGATTGATGGAAAGAACTTAACAATTATAGTTACATGATAACGAAATAAACCTATTAAAAGCCATTGTGTGGTGTAGCTTTTGTGTTCATGGTTAAATTTATAGGAGTTTAAAGATGCCGTTTTCGGGAGGCGTTTACTAGCCGTGGTCTTTAGCTAACATTAACATTCATTTGTGTGCAGCCTACATTACAATAATGTCTGAAGTGCTGCATTAACGCAATTGGTCAAATCGGTGTTGTTTTGAGCAAATTTATTGCATTCCCGCTGAAAAACAAGCGTTCTAGAGCGAAAAGTTTGCCTATAAATCGCAGTAGGCCTATTTGGAAAACGTAGTGAGCTAAGCTCTCAGTTACTCTACATTAAATTACGCTTCACTACACTGAAGCTGCCCAATGTAGCAAGCTAAACTACAGCAACATGGCAAAAGTAGTTTACTACATCTAAGCTATTTTATTAAATGTTTATATTGGACCAACTTCACTCCAATCAATGCTATCTCAGTGATCAATTAAAGTCAAACAGATAGGCAGGCATACTTTTTCAGTTCAATTGTTTGATCAACAACTAAACCAATTTCAACAAAAGCATGTGATCCACATAATAACAAAACCAGGTGTCCAGAGTGTGTGTATGTTCATCTGTATGTGCGTGTGTGTATGCACATGTGTTTGCATGTTTATGCTCAATTTAGATTTAACTAAGTTAATTTAAAACTAAACTCAGCTCAAAGTACAGTAGCAAAATAATTCAGACCTGCCCCAAACAGTATACCTGTGTGTGTGTGTGTGTGTGTGTGTGTGTGTGTGTGTGTGTGTGTGTGTGTGTGTGTGTGTGTGTGTGTGTGTGTGTGTGTGTGTGTGTGAGTTAGTTAGTTAGTTAGTTAGTTAGTTCAATGTCTCTCCATGGAAACAAGTTTCTGCCACCATATATCAAGAGGTGGCCAGCCTGCATCCGATCATTTTAACAAGAGGTGTTTATTCACGCGACACAATAGAGGCTTTTCAAAATTTGCATCGAAAAGACGGTTTCTCTTTTGTGACCGCACGGACGATGGGCGAGTGAATTGAGCGCTTGAAAACAAAAGTTTACTAGATAGTGCGCACATGCCGAACTGTCTTTCCGCACTCACGGCCAAAGATATACTTTCAAAGTGCATCTGTGTGTGTAGAAAGTGAAGTATACCGGTGACTTTAACTGCAGTTGTATTTCCAATACGAGCTTGATCTTCAGAAATGCCTGGGGATATGTAGCTTGAGTGGACGCTACTTGATCAACAAACGAGCTTCGCTACTGAAAAGCTATTTGATTCAGAAAACGTCTCGGTTACATATGGTAACCCTCGTTCCCTGAAGGAGGGAACGGAGACGTACGTCGGATGTAACCGACGAATTGGGATCACTTCAGGGAGCCCCTATCAGCTTCGAGATCTAGAGAACGGGCCAATGGCCATTGGCGTGCGGGATTTGCATCTCGCGCTCCGCCCCGCACCGCACCGCGGGTATAAACAGGAAGCGAGAGCAACCCGCAGTTGTTTTTCACTGCGGAGCCGAACTCAGTGGCTCAGAGGGTTACCATATGTAACCGAGACGTTCCCTTTCAGTCGGTCACGTTCGAAGTACGTCGGACGTAACCGACGAATTGGGACCTTGGAAAACGCCACAGTTACTACCACTTCCAGCGCCCAGCGATGAGCCCCTCAGACCCCGTCTGTATCGGGCGGGAAAACTCACGCAGGGAGAGTCACACTCCTCTTCCGCAAGACCCATTCAACAGACCTTTATTGGATAACACTGGGAAAGCGTGCCCGGAGGGACGCTGCGGAAGCCACATCATGCCCGGAAGGAGTTAACATGTGGAGAATACACGAATGGACTGGCCATGGGCAGTGCAACATACGGAGGTCCCAGGGGTGGCCCCGGCCAATTACGGCGGGAGAAAAACACCGACCTGGGACGGCAGAGGAGCCTCTGCCGAGGGAAAGACACGAGCTCGCCGTAGGGAGCTGTACCGTGGAAGAATACACATACGGGACCGCCGTGGGGGTCACAACATATGGAACCCAGTCTAAAACAAGTTCCACCAATGCATACGAGTGTTAAACCTGGCATCGGATGCTCCGCCACATCCGACTGCCGCGGGTTGCGGAGGACTCGACAGGGTTCGCCTATTCCTAGGGGAACTCGACTGGAGCAGAATAAGCGCACGTATCCGTTCCATGGGGAAGGGAATGGCGCAGCAAGCCGACACTAGAACGCGCACTCCGGTGTTGGGGCCCCGTCCACAGACCCGAAACTGCAAGCCTGTTGTACGTGGCACCCCAGCTGGTGGATGAGGCATCTGTGGAGACAACAGCATGCCTGGACACTTGTTCTAGAGGCACTCCTGCCCGTAGAAATGAAGGGTCCGACCACGGGCTGAAGGTTCGGCGGCATCTCGGCATCACTTGGACAGCGGTCTCATATGAAGCAATCCGATCGGCGTTGCCGCGGCTGCAGATGCCATATGCCCCAGGAGCCTCTGAAAATGTTTCAGTGGTACCGCTGTCCTGCATTTGAACGAATTCAAGCAGTTCAACACCGACTGGACGCGCTCCTCGGTGAGGCGCGCTGTCTGGGCGACCGAGTCCAGCTCCATCCCGAGAAAAGAGATCCTCTGCATAGGGCAGAGTTTGCTCTTCTCCCAGTTGACCCGAAGTCCCAACAGGCTGAGGTGTCTGAGCACCATGTCCCTGTGTTCGCACAACTGCACTCGCGACTGGGCAAGAATCAGCTAGTCGTTGAGGTAGTTGAGGATGCGAACGCCACGCTCTCTCATGGGAGCAATGGCCGCCTCCGCGACCTGCGTAAAGACGCGGGGCGATAGGGCTAGCCCGAAGGGTAAGACTTTGTACTGATATGCTCGTCCGTCGAACGCAAATCATAGAAAGGGCCTGTGTCGAGGGAGAATCGAGACATGAAAGTACGCGTCCTTCAGGTCGATCGCTGCAAACCAATCTTGGGGACAGACGCACCTGAAGATGCGTTTCTGCATGAGCATCTTGAACGGCAGCCTGTGAAGGGACCGGTTCAAGAACCGCAGATCCAAGATCGGCCGTAGCCCGCTGCCTTTCTTGGGTACAATGAAGTACGGGCTGTAGAAGCCGGTCTTCATATCGGCTAGAGGGACCGGCTCTATCGCCAGTAGGACCGTGATCTCCGCCTGGAACACAGGAGCGTTCTCCTTCAACACGGAGGTGAAGTGAACGGCCCTGAACTTGGGGGGACGCCGGGCGAACTGAATCGCATAGCCGAGTCTGATGGTACGGATGAGCCAGCGAGACGGTCTGGGAAGCGCTAGCCAGGCTCCCAGGGACTGTGCAAGCGGGGCCATCGGCACCACAGATGTACCCGCAGCGGGGCAGCGAGGCGGCATGCAGGGACCCGACTCGGACGGCCTGATGGCGGCCCGAAGTGGGGTCTGAGTGTGCTGTGCAACACTTACCTGCTTCCGCTGAGGCATAGCAGTCAACTCGGGGTCCGACTCGACCGTTGCCACTCTCCGAGAGGGAGGCAGTACAGCCGAATCTTCATCCTCCGAGGACTGGAACTCCCCCTCCGATGCAGCGATCGACATCTGCTCATCCGGGGGTGCCCCGAAAGTCACCGCTGGTGGCCCGCGGGCGGGACCAGCGACTTCTTCCGAAAGCACCACCGGCTGAGGAACTTGTGAGGGACCGCGTACGTCGAGCGTGACCGACTGAAAGGGAAAAGCAACGCTACCACCACGCTACTGAAAAATGTTGTTAAACTAGTAGCATCACTGCTTGTAGCGACGCTACTGCCCAACACTGAAAAATCATATTGTGCACCTTCTTATCAAACCCGCCACAGCAATACGGACTACCGGCATATCCGGAATTGAACTGTTCATTTCGTCAACGCCCCTTTTTAGGGGAAAATAAACTAGCCTTCCATTAGACTTCCATACAAAACAGTGGCACAAAACAACGTCCGTACACAGCCGGCAGGCTTGAACAACTTAAGAAATCACCAATATTAAAATAAGCGGAAATAAGCAAAATTACTCTGCCAATGGGGTAAGCAAAATAATCTTGTTTTCTGTTTGAATTAAGATTATTTTGCTTACCCCATTGGCAAATTATTTTGCTTATTTTAAGCAAAAACTCCCTTAATTTTGAGTTAATTTCCCCCAAAACAAGACAAAACCTTTTGCTTGTCTAGTAAATGCTTCTTAATGTAAGATTTTTTTGATATTTGGACTGAAAACAAGACAAAAATACAGTAAGAAAAGCATTTTTTGCAGTGTAGTTTCGCTTTGGGCGCTGTTTCCCAGGCCTAAAATCTAGTACTGCCACCTTGCGTTGACATCGTGAAACTGCACGATTTGTAAATTATCCGTGGCGGGCCTCATATAATATAATTTAATACACACGCAGTGGGCCGTTTGAAATTCATCCCCGGGCCGCATTTGGACACCCCTGGTTTAGGGTGCCATTTGGGACAGGGCCTTAGTGGCCTGACTGGTGAAATGCAACTGTTTTGCTATGCAATGTGAAATAAAATCCTCTTTGCTTGCAGAAAATGGCCTAAATCTTAACATTAGCACTTGATTAACATTATAACATGATTGCTTTTATTATTCACAGCTGATTTGTGAGTATGTAAATGTTCACTCTAATTGAAATGTCCGTAGGAGTTCACAGAAAGAGTTCACTTTGCTGAGCTGCATCTGGAAACTGAGCGTGTTGATTGGCTGATCACAAATCATTTAAAGGGTTAGTTCACCCAAAAATTAAAATTCTCATTAATTACTTACCCTCATGTCGTTCGACACCCGTCAGACCTCCGTTCATCTTCGGAACAGAAATTAAGATATTTTAGTTGAAATCTGATGTCTCTGAAAGTCCTCCATTGGCTCAATGGTACTCTACACTGTCAAGACCCTTAAAAGACACTAAAGACGTCATTACAAAGTCCATCTCACTACAGTGGTTCTAAAATAACTTTATGAATCGGCGACAATAGTTTTTGTGCGCAAAAAAAACCTAAATAACGACTTACATAGTGATGACGATTTCAAAACAAGGCATCATGAAGCTTCGAAGCGTTATGAATCAGTGAGTCGATTCAGCGGTTTGAATCGCCAAATTTCAGCAGTTTGGCGGTTTGACACGCGATCCGAATCATCATTCGGCTCAGTGATTCATAACGCTTCGAAGCTTCATGATGCCTTGTTTTGAAATCGTCATCACTATGTAAGACGTTATTTAGGGTTTTTTTGCGCACAAAAACTATTGTCGCCGATTCATAAAGTTATTTTAGAACCACTGTAGTGAGATGGACTTTGTAACGACGTCTTTAGTACCTTTTAAGGGTCTTGACAGTGTAGAGTACCATTGAGCCAATGGAGGCCTTTCAGAGCATCAGATTTCAACTAAAATATCTTCATTTCTGTTCCGAAGATGAACGGAGTTCTGACGGGTGTCCAACGACATGAGGGTAAGTAATTAATGACAGAATTGTCATTTTTGGGTGAACTAACCCTTTAAGGGTAATTTCATGTATGTGGAAAACTTGTGATAGATAATGCATCTCACCTGCAGGTGTAGTTGAGGTTTCGTCGGATGCTCCTCTTAAAGAAACTCTTGCACCCTTCGCAGGTGAAGACGCCATAGTGTTTCCCGCTGGATTTGTCTCCGCACACCACACAGTCCACCACGCAGGCCTTGTCCTCCTCGCCTCCTTCCGCATCGCTGTTTCCGGCCCGGGGCGAGCTTCCCTCCTCCTCCCCCCGCAGGTAACCTTTCTCCCCGAGTCCATTAGCACTGCCATTGGGGTTGGCCCACCCCCCGCTCACCATGGCCATCTCTGTGTCCACCAGCAGGATCTGCTCGAGAAACCTTCCCGCCTCGAGAATTCAGAGCCGCCCCGGAGAGAATCCCTTTAAGCTGCAGACAGTAAGCCGGACAAGTCAGACTTGGAGGAAAAACACGTTTAACAGCACTCTGAGGCTTACTAGGCGGACATGTTATTGCCGTCAAATGTCATATCAAAATCCTGTCATCCCTTTTGCTTTTCTTCATGTCCACTAACCACAAAACCTCTCCAGATCTCTTTGATTCAATGAGTTGGACAGCTTACCTCGCCCTTTTCACAGGAACTTATAAATTACACATAAACGCACCCAGACTTCAGGGAAAAAGACATGCTGGATTCTTAGCTAGCAGCCACGCTGACATTACACCCTAGTCGACATGCCCCCAAGTAACCAACCAGTTAAACCAGTTTGTTCTGTACTGAGAAACATGCCGTTGTGTTTAGAAGCGTTGAGGGTATTACAGGTCACTGTCAACTTAGTAAAGTGAAATACGAATAGTATGTTGTGCTAACAAATGCTTAGTTAGCATAGTTCACTTACACAAGAGTTCTAGTAACTAAACATGAACTGTAGAGACTTGATCTTTTACTTTAGAGTTACTCTGGACTTAGTATAGCTACCATTGTTGTGTTTTAATGCTGAAGTGTATGCGTGATCAATTACAGGATATTGTCACAAATATAGGTGGGTTATATCAACACAATTAAAAGTTTTACAGGTGTTTATGATGTAAGTGCAATAAAATTGTGAACGATCATTACACGACATGAAGGGAAATATTATATTTATATTTATATTTATATTTATATTTATATTTATATTTATATATATTTATATTTATATATTTATATTTATGCATTTGGCAGACGCTTTTTATCCAAAGCGACTTACAGTGCCCTTATTACAGGGACAATCCCCCTGGAGCAACGTGGAGTAAAGTGCCTTGCTCAAGGACACACTGGTGGTGACCGCTGATTATAGGTTCATTTTTAAATTTCTGACTATAGTTCATAGAAGTTAGGTTAACTTTTAAAAGCAATTATTACTTGTCTTCCTTTGAAACCAAATATCTGTTCAATATGTAGAGAATTACAATAATATGAATTTTCAAAGTGCAGACAAACTGGAAAACTGATCCCCATCATGGTGACTTATTGTACTTATACTTGACAAAATGGCACTCAAACCAATCAATTAATCTTAACTTGTGTTAATCAATTAATCTTAACATCTAAACTTAACTTGTGTTTTCTGAGTAAACAAGGAATAGTATGTGAATAGTAGATAACTAGATTTTTTCAATTAAGTTAAGACATTAAGTAAAGTTGGATTTTACAGTGTAGGTTTGACTCAACCCGCTGGTATATTTCGCATTAATTCGTTTTAATCGCCTACAGAAGAAAAATCACAAATACTTGATTGTTTCCACTAATTTCAACAGTGTTTGAACTCAAACATTTCTCATAAAATTAACTGAGATATTAACATTAATTTAAATAAAATTGTGAACGATCATTAAACGACATGAAGGGAAATATTATAGGTTAATTTTAAAAGGTGTCTTAATTTCTGACTAAATCATTAACTCAGTCAGAACTTTTAAAAGCAATTATTACTTATCTTCCTTTGAAACCAAATATCTGTGATTTCTTGTTGCATCGCTGCATCAGTAGGAAGAGAATTACAAAAATATATATGTTCAAAATGCCGACCAATGTGAACACTGATCTCCATAATGGTGACTTATTCTTGACACATTTGCACTCAAACCAATCAATTAATCTTAACTTGTGTTTTCTGAGTAAACAAGGAATAGTATGTGAATAGTTCAGATTACTAGATGTTTACAATTGAGTGAAGACATTAAGTAAAATTAACTAAAAAGTGTTAGTTAGTAAGAAAAATCACAAATACTTGATTGTTTCCACTAATTTCAACAGTGTTTGAACTCAAACATTTCTCATAAAATTAACTGAGATATTAACATTCATTTAAATAAAATTGTGAACGATAATTGTGAATTATTACTTATCTTCCTTTATAACCAAATATCTGTGATTTCTTAGTGCGTCGCTGCATCAATACGAAGAGAATTACAATAATATGAATGTTTCAAGTGGCCAACCAAATGAACACTGATCTCCATAATGGTGACTTATTATTATTATTATTTTCTTTTCTTTGCTTGACAAAATTGCACTCAAACCAAACAATTAATCTTAACGTGTGTTTTCTGAGTAAACAAGGAATAGTATGTGAATCGTTCAGATTACTAGATGTTTACAATTAAGTGAAGACATTAAGTAAAGTTAACTAAAAAGTGTTAGCATGAAAAATTACAATAATATGAATGTTTCAAGTGCCCAACCAAACGAACACTGATCTCCATAATGGTGACTTATTATTATTTTCTTTTCTTTGCTTGACAAAATGCCACTTTAACCAATCAATTAATCTTAACGTGTGTTTTCTGAGTAAACAAGGAATAGTATGTGAATCGTTCAGATTACTAGATGTTTACAATTAAGTGAAGACATTAAGTAAAGTTAACTAAAAAGTGTTAGCAAGAAAAATTACAATAATATGAATGTTTCAAGTGCCCAACCAAACGCACACTGATCTCCATAATGGTGACTTATTATTATTATTATTTTCTTTTCTTTGCTTGACAAAATGCCACTTTAACCAATCAATTAATCTTAGCTAGTGTTTTCTGAGTAAACAAGGAATAGTATGTGAATAGTACAGATTACTAGATGTTTACAATTGAGCGAAGACATTAAGTAAAGTTAAAGCAGCACTAGGTAGGTTTTTCTCTCGGGCTCCCCCTACAGTTGAGAAACAGTATTGTCCTCTACTACTGTCGTAAACTGTCATTCTACATCAGTGGATGCACCGCACGTGCATTTGTTGACATGACAACTATGATAGCCCTGAACACTGCAGCAGGAGTTCACCTGTCTATGGAGTTCACATGCGTGTTCTGCTTGCGTCGCGTGTGAAATGTCTTCATCCCAGGTACAGTGGCATATGTTTCAGCATGTCATATGAATATAATTTCATGGGTTTTATTTTTTTCAAACGCCAAATGATCGCGATGCTCACGTTTACAAGCCAGCGCCATTATAGTAGCCTAGTCTATTGGTTCCCGTTTTACGGAATCTATATGATACTTCAATTCAATGTTTGAGTGGTAGGTAATAACCATATATCGTCAATATTATAATATCAAGCTACCCTAGATGAATCTGCAAATTTGAAAAATCGATTTGCATTATAGCTTGAGGAAAGACAAATAAACCAATATCACAGACATGTTAGGTATCCTAAAATATGATTTTGTTCTTACGTATTTACTTGCAAGAATGTAGCCCCTCCTACTTCAGCTCACGCCAACGAGCAAACGCTGCCCAATGTTGATCCTCGTCCTGCGTTTAATCCGATCACTTTCTTGTTTCCTCTTTTTGCTTTCCTCCAACAAAACCTTTGCTTTCTTATTTTTCTGTGCTGCTTCGGCCATGACTATAACATTCGGCAAACAAATGATAGTTTTTCTCGCACGTCCGAATTTAAGGAAGTGGTGGTGGTGGTGGAAGTGACGTATATGCCGTAAAGCAGTCGAATTTTGTAGTTCTTTTTTTTCTCGGGTTACTATCCGAAACAAGAAGTTTAAAAGTACGATTAAAAACGATACAGACCCCGTCAGGCTATGGCAGACGTGTCATTCAACCTATTGTAAGTCGATGTATCATCACAAGAGGTTTGAAAATATATTATAAAGGTTGAAAAGTTACCTAGTGCTGCTTTAACTAAAAAGTGTTAGTTAGTAAGAAAAATCACAAATTAGATCTTGATTGTTTCCACTCAACAGTGTTTGAACTCAAACATTTCTCATAAAATTAACTGAGATATTAACATTCATTTAAATAAAATAGTGAATGATCATTATACGACATAAATGGAAATATTATAGGTTCATTTTAAAAGGTGTCTTAATTTCTGACTCAATCATTAACTCAGTCAGAAGTTAGGTCAACTTTTAAAAGCAATTATTACTTATCTTCCTTTGAAACCAAATATCTGTGATTTATTGTTGCATCGCTGCATCAGTAGGAAGAGAATTACAATAATATGAATGTTCCAAGTGCCGACCAAATGGAACCCTGATCTCAATAATGGTGACTGTTTGTTATTTTCTTTTTTGGGCTTCACAAAATTGCTCTCAAACCAATCAATTAATCTTAACTTGTGCTTTCTGAGTAAACAAGGAATAGTATGTGAATAGTACAGATTACTAGATGTTTACAATTGAGCGAAGACATTAAGTAAAGTTAACTAAAAAGTGTTAGTTAGTAAGAAAAATAACAAATTAGATCTCGATTGTTTCCATTTCTTGTAAAATTCTCCCAAAATGAACAATAGATTACGGTTTAACTGTACGTAAAAAAAAATCCTAACTTTAAGAGAAACGTCAGAGTTGATAACTGAGGCTATGAAAGGGCAACAGTTGAGCAGTAAATAATCATCACACTTCATGCAATCCACAAGAAATGATTTCCAAACTGAGCCAAACATGCAGACCTGGGTAATGATAAACAGAGCTCAGCCCCCACCCTGCTACTCGAGGATCAAAGTTCAGGAAAGTTCCTTGGTCTTTCTCGTGGTTAAACAACACAATCCTTCGACTCGGTTCTCCCAGAAGAGAAGGAAGCCCCTTTCGGCCATGGCTCAGTCCTTCCGTACCTTGTTTCGTCAGAGCCGGTCCTTCCAGCCGTTTGGTCCTCGGGGCCTCAGCATTTCCAGGAACTGATCCGAAGCTCTTTTAGCCTTCTGCCACTTTCCCGTCCCTTACTTTTCTCCATTCATCAGTAAATCATGAGATCCAACAGTCAGAGGAGAGACAGCTGACCCGAGCGTCTGTGGTGACTGGCCAACAAACCTCGCTCTGTTCTCTCTCTCTCTCTCTCTCTCCGAGTAGTGGCGGGCGAGCGAGCGTGTGTCTGTGTGTTCAGGGATTTGACACTGCTATTCAAGCCCTCTGGTTGCCATGGTGCCGCCTGCCTTATAAGGGTAATAGAGTCAAAGAGCAGTGAGTGGGCTGTAGCCACTCTACACAAACAACCAGGAATGTGTTACCACACACACGGTTAACCCCTCGAGGGCTGACCATAGGTACACTCAGCATGAGGAAGACTTCCTGAGTGAAGATCTCCACATCAGAGGGTGTGTCCGGGTGATTCTAATCTAATCACATGACTACAGATTTTATTTTATTTCACTACACTGCAAAAAATGCTTAGTATTTTTGTCTTGTTTTGTCCAAATATCTAAAAAAATCTTACATTAGGAAGCATTTACTAGACAAGCAAAAGGTTTTGTCTTGTTTTGGGGGAAAATAACTCAAAATTAAGGGAGCTTTTGCTTAAAATAAGCTAAATAATCTGCCAATGGGGTAAGGAAAATAATATTGTTTTCTGTTTGAATTAAGATTATTTTGCTTACCCCATTGGCAGATTATTTAGCTTATTTTAAGCAAAAACTCCCTTAATTTTGAGTTATTTTCCCCCAAAATAAGACAAAAACTCAATAAGACAAAACTCAAAATTAAGGTATTTTTTGCTTAAAATAAGCTAAATAATCTGCCAATGGGGAAAGCAAAATAATCTTAATTCAAACAGAAAACAAGATTATTTTTCTTACCCCATTGGCAGATTATTTAGCTTATTTTAAGCAAAAACTCCCTTAATTTTGAGTTATTTCCCCCCAAAATTACTACAAAACTCAATAAGACAAAACTCAAAATTAAGGGAGTTTTTGCTTAAAATAAGATAAATAATCGCCAATGGGGTAAGGAAAATAATCTTGTTTTCTGTTTGAATTAAGATTATTTTGTTTACCCCATTGGCAGATTATTTATCTTATTTTAAGCAAAAACTCCCTTAATTTTTAGTTATTTTCCCCCAAAATAAGACAAAAACTTTTGCTTGTCTAGTAAATGCTTCTTAATGTAGAATTTTTTAGATATTTGGACTGAAAACAAGACAAAAATACTAAGTAAGAAAAGCATTTTTTGCAGTGTATAGAAAGTTCCTCGCCAAACTTTAGCTGTATTCCATCTCATTTCCCCAACCTGATAACATGTAGATGTATTCTGGGAGAGCGCTTTGTGCTGAGCTGCTGTAAATGTGGTGTATTTGTGCAGTGAAGAGCTTAGAGCTGCTTTGTTAATCTGATTTAGAGCTTTTTTAGATCACTCTCTGAGAAGGAAGCTCACAGAAATCTTTTTGTCTTCTCATCTGATTGTTTTGGCTTTTGCCCTGCTGGGAAAACCGTCTCAAAGCAGCCGAAGCTGGTTTGATGGTCTTAGGTTGGGTTAGCTGGTTTCCAAGCCTGACCTGCTGCCAAAACTCTCCTGGTTCATCCCAAAGTTTCTCCATTCTGTCTCCTGATGGGTTCCTAGCCACTGTCGCCTCTAGCTTGCTCAGTCGGGGACTCTAAATATTCAACTATATTTCCGATCAGCTCATTTCTTTTATCATAAAGTCATAATTACGAGATAAAATGTTGAAAATGTGATTTTAAATGTCCTCCTTATTAGATAAAAAGTCAAAAATATGATTTTAAAAGTCATAATAGTGAGGAAAAAGTCAAAAATATGACATGCTAAGTCATAATTATAAGATAAAATGTTGAACATATGATTTTAAAGTCCTCATTATTAGATAAAAAGTCAAAAATATGACATGTTAAGTCATAATTATAAGAAAAAATGTTGAAAATATGATTTTAAAAGTCCTCATTATTAGGTAAAAGTAAAAAATATGACATGCTAAGTCATAATTATTGAAAAAATTATTTTAAAGTCCTCATTATTAGATAAAAAGTCAAAAATATGACATGCTAAGTCATAATTATAAGATAAAATGTTGAAAATATGATTTTAAAAGTCCTCATTATTAGATAAAAGTAAAAAATATGACATGCTAAGTCATAATTATTGAAAATATGATTTTAAAGTCCTCATTATTAGATAAAAAGTCAAAAATATGACATGCTAAGTCATAATTATAAGATAAAATGTTGAAAATATGATTTTAAAAGTCCTCATTATTAGATAAAGTCAAAAATATGAAATGCTAAGTCATAATTACAAGATAAAATGTTGAAAATATGATTTTAAAATTCCTCATTATTAGATAAAAAGTCAAAAATATAACATGTCATAACTATAAGATAAAAAGCTGAAATGAGATTTTAAAGTCTAAATTATGATCAAAACACACACTGACATTTAAGAGATGAATTCATGCTTGTTATTTTTTATTAAATGCACTTTTAATTTTTTATTAAATGCACTTTTCATTTTTTGATTCACACTTATAATAATAATATTCACATCATTGTTTTCATTTTGTGCAATATATTTTTTCACATGCGTTTTGAAATCAGTTTTTACAGCAGAAATGAATGAATCAAAAACTTGCTTTATCTTTTGATCTCAAACTAAACTCATGTCCTCTCATCAGTGTGACGCTGAAGCGTGTGTGTGTGTGTGTGTGTTTGTGTGAGAGAGAGATAAAGGGACTGGACTAAAACCAGCACACAAGGTTGTAAAATGTCAGATGGTACAACCACAAAAATTAAAAAACCTTAAATATTTTAACCTTTTGAGCATAATGATTACTTCAATCTTTATCATTTTATTCTTTTCTTTATCTTGGACACTTAAATGACTTCTTTAAGAGACAGTATATTCTTCTACAATATTTATTTTTGTCTTTTTCCAAGTCCTGTTTATTCTTTTTAAGCATTTACTGATCAAATTTCAGATGGCACCTTTTGAGCCATTTGTTCTTTGCTCTGTTTGTTTTCTGTGTTTGTTTTCTCTCCGTGTGTTTCCAGGTTTCTGGGGTTGAACTGTTGGTCTTTGATCCGCACTGAAGCCTCTCCTGGAGTCTGGTCAGTCTCTTTCCAACATACAAAAGGCCATATACATCTCAGATTATCATAGATCATTTACCTAGATGCATACACACATTGGAACATCCAGTCAATATCCAGCCCTTTTAAATTAATTCTGTCCTTAATTCTTCCCTTTTATCATCTGTATTATAGCATTTACAGAGGTTTTTTATTTCAGGAAAAATCTTAGTTTCACCAATGGCCTTACAACGTGAATATCCCAGACAGTCTGAGCTCTTGGTTCAGGTGTTGAGGAATGTGGTAAGTGGGTTTAAACGTTAACCATTTCATAGGTGTAAAACCATTTGCCCGAGCAACACACACTGAACTCAGGCTCTATTAGCGTCATGGTGCTCGCTGACCCATACGAAAGGTCTGTCTCCCGATGTTGCGGGACCTTTGACCTTAACAGAGAGACTGAGCGTCAGAAACTGACCAGCACGCCGCACAACAACATCTGCTCGGGCCACAGCGGAGCAAGGCCAGGAATCAACATCCTTCACCCTGAGAAAAACTGAGCAAACTGCCCTCATTTGGTGGGAAAGTCACACTTGAGCAATTGTTATGCAAATAAGTTGACCTCAGTATTGATTACGAGGTTTTTAAAGATGTCTCGCACCAACTAAACATTTAGTCAAGTGTTCCTCTAAACAAAGGTGGAATAATTAAAACAATACTTGAATATGTACTTAACTTTAGCACAAGGCATATACTAAATTTTGGCACATTGTGTACCTTTAAAATAAAACCTTAAAAAATTGAGTAAAAAGAAAATATATAACTAAAAATAGAATAATGGATAAATTTCACTTTATTCTATAGTATTTATATAGTTTACCTTGCAAAACTAGTATTACGTACGGTGGCTGAGAAAGCTCAACATGGTGCAACAGAGGAAAACACATGCAAATAGAAAAAAAATTGGAAATCAGTTTGACAACAAATACTCACAACTCAAACAAATACAAAAACGTGCTGCAAATTCTCACAATGCACATGCAGTCAGGATATTAAAATAAACAATAAACTCAAGATAAGACCACACTGCTGAGCAGACTTTGAAAAATAAGCATTTCCCAGCCAGGTTTGTCACTGGTTGGTATCCCCTTGAAACATTTTTCCATTGTGGTCTGTGATATTTGCAATGTGTTCCTCAATTTCAAACAGACACAGTTCTGGTGCAGGGGAAATGTGAACTTCTCTCAAGCAGTGTTTGCTCTGCTCTCTTATAGCGGTCGCTCTTCAGCACACTCCTTAACAAACATCAGGTGTGGCTAATTAACTGCAAGGCAAGCAGAGTGAGGGAAAGAGAGAGCACATAAAAATACTCCAACAGAAAAACCTTCATATACATTACATGTCCTCAGGACGTAACATGTATTTGGTTGCGTTGTGAGTATATGCGGTGTGTTTCTGTATTTGGTTGAGTTGTGAGTACCTGCAGTGTGTTTCTGTATTTGGCTGCGTTGTGAGTATATGCAGTGTGTTTCTGTATTTGGTTGTGTTGTGAGTATCTGCAGTGTGTTTCTGTATTTGGTTGAGTTGTGAGTATCTGCAGTGTGTTTCAGTATTTGGTTGAGTTGTGAGTATCTGCAGTGTGTTTCTGTATTTGGTTGCGTTGTGAGTATATGCAGTGTGTTTCTGTATTTGGTTGTGAGTATTTGCAGTGTGTTTCTGTATTTGGTTGTGTTGTGAGTATCTGCAGTGTGTTTCAGTATTTGGTTGAGTTGTGAGTATATGCAGTGTGTTTCTGTATTTGGTTGTGTTGTGAGTATCTGCAGTGTGTTTCTGTATTTGGTTGATTTGTGAGTATCTGCAGTGTGTTTCAGTATTTGGTTGAGTTGTGAGTATTTGCAGTGTGTTTCAGTATATGCAGTGTGTTTCTGTATTTGGTTGTGAGTATTTGCAGTGTGTTTCTGTATTTGGTTGTGTTGTGAGTATCTGCAGTGTGTTTCAGTATTTGGTTGAGTTGTGAGTATATGCAGTGTGTTTCTGTATTTGGTTGAGTTGTGAGTATTTGCAGTGTGTTTCAGTATTTGGTTGAGTTGTGAGTATCTGCAGTGTGTTTCAGTATTTGGTTGAGTTGTGAGTATTTGCAGTGTGTTTCTGTATTTGGTTGTGTTGTGAGTATCTGCAGTGTGTTTCAGTATTTGGTTGAGTTGTGAGTATCTGCAGTGTGTTTCAGTATTTGGTTGAGTTGTGAGTATTTGCAGTGTGTTTCTGTATTTGGTTGAGTTGTGAGTATCTGCAGTGTGTTTCTGTGTTTGGTTGAGTTGTGAGTATCTGCAGTGCGTTTCTGTGTTTGGTTGAGTTGTGAGTATCTGCGGTGTGTTTCTGTGTTTGGTTGCGTTGTGAGTATCTGCGGTGTGTTTCTGTGTTTGTTTGAGTTGTGAGTATCTGCAGTGTGTTTCTGTGTTTGGTTGAGTTGTGAGTATCTGCAGTGTGTTTCTGTGTTTGGTTGAGTTGTGAGTATCTGCAGTGTGTTTCAGTATTTGGTTGAGTTGTGAGTATTTGCAGTGTGTTTCTGTATTTGGTTGAGTTGTGAGTATCTGCAGTGTGTTTCTGTGTTTGGTTGAGTTGTGAGTATCTGCAGTGCGTTTCTGTGTTTGGTTGAGTTGTGAGTATCTGCAGTGCGTTTCTGTGTTTGGTTGAGTTGTGAGTATCTGCGGTGTGTTTCTGTATTTGGTTGCGTTGTGAGTATATGCAGTGTGTTTCAGTATTTGGTTGAGTTGTGAGTATTTGCAGTGTGTTTCTGTATTTGGTTGCGTTGTGAGTATCTGCAGTGTGTTTCTGTATTTGGTTGAGTTGTGAGTATCTGCAGTGTGTTTCTGTATTTGGTTGAGTTGTGAGTATCTGCAGTGTGTTTCTGTATTTGGTTGAGTTGTGAGTATATGCAGTGTGTTTCTGTATTTGGTTGCGTTGTGAGTATCTGCAGTGTGTTTCTGTATTTGGTTGCGTTGTGAGTATCTGCAGTGTGTTTCTGTATTTGCGTGTGTTGTGAGTATCTGCAGTGTGTTTCTGTATTTGGTTGCGTTGTGAGTATCTGCAGTGTGTTTCTGTATTTGGTTGAGTTGTGAGTATCTGCAGTGTGTTTCAGTATTTGGTTGAGTTGTGAGTATCTGCAGTGTGTTTCAGTATTTGGTTGCGTTGTGAGTATCTGTGGTGTGTTTCTGTATTTGGTTGAGTTGTGAGTATTTGCGGTGTGTTTCAGTATTTGGTTGAGTCGTGAGTATATGCAGTGTGTTTCAGTATTTGGTTGAGTTGTTAGTATATGCAGTGTGTTTCAGTATTTGGTTGAGTTGTGAGTATATGCAGTGTGTTTCTGTATTTGGTTGAGTTGTGAGTATATGCAGTGTGTTTCTGTATTTGGTTGAGTTGTGAGTATATGCAGTGTGTTTCTGTATTTGGTTGAGTTGTGAGTATATGTAGTGTGTTTCAGTATTTGGTTGTGTTGTGAGTATTTGCGGTGTGTTTCAGTATTTGGTTGAGTTGTGAGTATATGCAGTGTGTTTCTGTACTTGGTTGAGTTGTGAGTATCAGTATTTGGTTGTGTTGTGAGTATTTGCGGTGTGTTTCAGTATTTGGTTGAGTTCTGAGTATTTGCGGTGTGTTTCAGTATTTGGTTGTGTTGTGAGTATATGCAGTGTGTTTCAGTATTTGGTTGCGTTGTGAGTATCTGCAGTGTTTCAGTATTTGGTTGAGTTGTGAGTATCTGCAGTATGTTTCAGTATTTGTGTTTCAGTATTTGGTTGAGTTGTGAGTATCTGCAGTGTGTTTCAGTATTTGTGTTTCAGTATTTGGTTGCGTTGTGAGTATCTGCAGTGTGTTTCAGTATTTGGTTGTGTTGTGAGTATCTGCAGTGTGTTTCAGTATTTGGTTGAGTTGTGAGTATCTGCAGTGTGTTTCAGTATTTGGTTGCGTTGTGAGTATCTGCAGTGTGTTTCAGTATTTGGTTGAGTTGTGAGTATCTGCAGTGTCTTTCAGTATTTGGTTGTGTTGTGAGTATTTGCAGTGTGTTTCAGAATTTGGTTGAGTTGTGAGTATCTGCAGTGTGTTTCTGTATTTGGTTGTGTTGTGAGTATTTGCGGTGTGTTTCTGTATTTGGTTGCGTTGTGAGTATCTGCAGTGTTTCTGTATTTGGTTGAGTTGTGAGTATCTGCAGTGTGTTTCTGTATTTGGTTGAGTTGTGAGTGTCTGCAGTGTGTTTCTGTATTTGGTTGAGTTGTGAGTGTCTGCAGTGTGTTTCTGTATTTGGTTGAGTTGTGAGTATCTGCAGTGTGTTTCAGTATTTGCTTGTGTTGTGAGTATCTGCAGTGTGTTTCTGTATTTGGTTGCGTTGTGAGTATTTGCAGTTTGTTTCTGTATTTGGTTGAGTTGTGAGTATATGCAGTGTGTTTCAGTATTTGCTTGTGTTGTGAGTATCTGCAGTGTGTTTCAGTATTTGCTTGTGTTGTGAGTATCTGCAGTGTGTTTCTGTATTTGGTTGCGTTGTGAGTATTTGCAGTGTGTTTCTGTATTTGGTTGAGTTGTGAGTATATGCAGTGTGTTTCTGTATTTGGTTGAGTTGTGAGTATCTGCAGTGTGTTTCAGTATTTGCTTGTGTTGTGAGTATCTGCAGTGTGTTTCTGTATTTGGTTGCGTTGTGAGTATTTGCAGTGTGTTTCTGTATTTGGTTGAGTTGTGAGTATATGCAGTGTGTTTCAGTATTTGCTTGTGTTGTGAGTATCTGCAGTGTGTTTCAGTATTTGCTTGTGTTGTGAGTATTTGCAGTGTGTTTCTGTATTTGGTTGCGTTTTGAGTATCTGCAGTGTGTTTCTGTATTTGGTTGAGTTGTGAGTGTCTGCAGTGTGTTTCTGTATTTGGTTGAGTTGTGAGTGTCTGCAGTGTGTTTCTGTATTTGATTGAGTTGTGAGTGTCTGCAGTGTGTTTCTGTATTTGGTTGAGTTGTGAGTATCTGCAGTGTGTTTCAGTATTTGCTTGTGTTGTGAGTATCTGCAGTGTGTTTCTGTATTTGGTTGCGTTGTGAGGATCTGCAGTGTGTTTCTGTATTTGGTTGGGTCGTGAGTATTTGCAGTGGGTTTCTGTATTTGGTTGAGTTGTGAGTGTCTGCAGTGTGTTTCTGTATTTGGTTGAGTTGTGAGTGTCTGCAGTGTGTTTCTGTATTTGGTTGAGTTGTGAGTATCTGCAGTGTGTTTCAGTATTTGCTTGTGTTGTGAGTATCTGCAGTGTGTTTCAGTATTTGCTTGTGTTGTGAGTATTTGCAGTGTGTTTCTGTATTTGGTTGAGTTGTGAGGATCTGCAGTGTGTTTCAGTATTTGCTTGTGTTGTAAGTATCTGCAGTGTGTTTCTGTATTTGGTTGCGTTGTGAGTATTTGCAGTGTGTTTCAGTATTTGCTTGTGTTGTGAGTATCTGCAGTGTGTTTCAGAATTTGGTTGCGTTGTGAGTATTTGCAGTGGGTTTCTGTATTTGGTTGAGTTGTGAGTATATGCAGTGTGTTTCAGTATTTGCTTGTGTTGTGAGTATCTGCAGTGTGTTTCAGTATTTGCTTGTGTTGTGAGTATCTGCAATGTGTTTCTGTATTTGCTTGTGTTGTGAGTATCTGCAGTGTGTTTCAGTATTTGGTTGCGTTGTGAGTATTTGCAGTGTGTTTCTGTATTTGGTTGCGTTTTGAGTATCTGCAGTGTGTTTCTGTATTTGGTTGAGTTGTGAGTGTCTGCAGTGTGTTTCTGTATTTGGTTGAGTTGTGAGTGTCTGCAGTGTGTTTCTGTATTTGGTTGAGTTGTGAGTATCTGCGGTGTGTTTCAGTATTTGCTTGTGTTGTGAGTATCTGCAGTGTGTTTCTGTATTTGGTTGCGTTGTGAGTATCTGCAGTGTGTTTCAGTATTTGCTTGTGTTGTGAGTATCTGCAGTGTGTTTCAGTATTTGCTTGTGTTGTGAGTATCTGCAGTGTGTTTCAGTATTTGGTTGTGTTGTGAGTATCTGCAGTGTTTGTGTATTTGGTTGAGTTGTGAGTATCTGCAGTGTGTTTCTGTATTTGGTTGAGTTGTGAGTATATGCAGTGTGTTTCTGTATTTGCGTGTGTTGTGAGTATCTGCAGTGTGTTTCTGTATTTGGTTGCGTTGTGAGTATATGCAGTGTGTTTCTGTGTTTGGTTGAGTTGTGAGTATATGCGGTGTGTTTCTGTATTTGGTTGAGTTGTGAGTATCTGCAGTGTGTTTCTGTATTTGGTTGAGTTGTGAGTATCTGCAGTGTGTTTCTGTATTTGGTTGAGTTGTGAGTATATGCAGTGTGTTTCTGTATTTGGTTGCGTTGTGAGTATCTGCAGTGTGTTTCTGTATTTGGTTGAGTTGTGAGTATCTGCAGTGTGTTTCTGTATTTGGTTGAGTTGTGAGTATCTGCAGTGTGTTTCTGTATTTGGTTGAGTTGTGAGTATATGCAGTGTGTTTCTGTATTTGGTTGCGTTGTGAGTATCTGCAGTGTGTTTCTGTATTTGGTTGCGTTGTGAGTATCTGCAGTGTGTTTCAGTATTTGGTTGAGTTGTGAGTATCTGCAGTGTTTTTCTGTATTTGGTTGAGTTGTGAGTATCTGCAGTGTGTTTCTGTATTTGCGTGTGTTGTGAGTATCTGCAGTGTGTTTCTGTATTTGGTTGAGTTGTGAGTATATGCAGTGTGTTTCTGTATTTGGTTGAGTTGTGAGTATATGCAGTGTGTTTCTGTATTTGGTTGAGTTGTGAGTATCTGCAGTGTGTTTCTGTATTTGGTTGAGTTGTGAGTATCTGCAGTGTGTTTCTGTATTTGGTTGAGTTGTGAGTATCTGCAGTGTGTTTCTGTATTTGGTTGCGTTGTGAGTATCTGCAGTGTGTTTCTGTATTTGGTTGCGTTGTGAGTATCTGCAGTGTGTTTCTGTATTTGGTTGAGTTGTGAGTATCTGCAGTGTGTTTCTGTATTTGGTTGAGTTGTGAGTATCTGCAGTGTGTTTCTGTATTTGCGTGTGTTGTGAGTATCTGCAGTGTGTTTCTGTATTTGGTTGCGTTGTGAGTATCTGCAGTGTGTTTCTGTATTTGGTTGAGTTGTGAGTATCTGCAGTGTGTTTCTGTATTTGGTTGAGTTGTGAGTATATGCAGTGTGTTTCTGTATTTGCGTGTGTTGTGAGTATCTGCAGTGTGTTTCAGTATTTGGTTGAGTTGTGAGTATCTGCAGTGTGTTTCTGTGTTTGGTTGAGTTGTGAGTATCTGCGGTGTGTTTCTGTATTTGGTTGAGTTGTGAGTATCTGCAGTGTGTTTCTGTATTTGGTTGAGTTGTGAGTATCTGCAGTGTGTTTCTGTATTTGGTTGAGTTGTGAGTATCTGCAGTTCGTTTCTGTATTTGGTTGAGTTGTGAGTATCTGCGGTGTGTTTCTGTATTTGGTTGAGTTGTGAGTATCTGCGGTGTGTTTCTGTATTTGGTTGAGTTGTGAGTATCTGCAGTGTGTTTCTGTATTTGGTTGAGTTGTGAGTATCTGCAGTGTGTTTCTGTATTTGGTTGCGTTGTGAGTATCTGCAGTGTGTTTCAGTATTTGCTTGTGTTGTGAGTATCTGCAGTGTGTTTCTGTATTTGGTTGAGTTGTGAGTATATGCAGTGTGTTTCAGTATTTGCTTGTGTTGTGAGTATCTGCAGTGTGTTTCTGTATTTGGTTGAGTTGTGAGTATATGCAGTGTGTTTCAGTATTTGGTTGCGTTGTGAGTATATGCAGTGTGTTTCTGTATTTGCTTGTGTTGTGAGTATATGCAGTGTGTTTCTGTATTTGGTTGAGTTGTGAGTATTTGCGATGTTTTTCTGCATATTTCAGTAAATACCTTGCACTTAAATACAACAAGGGATGGAGAAAGAAGGAGGGAAAGAAGGAGGGTCAGCTGTGGTCATTCAATGGGCTCTAATACGCTCAATGAAGACATCTTATTGGGTAAAGGGATTACAAATCTGCTCCCTTCACTGAAGGCCTGCTTTCACCTCTAAGATTCTTACGCTCTTAATCCGTCTCTTACTGGAAAAGGGTTTTGCGTGAGGTCAGTGTTTGTGTGGCCGCAGTGGTTTGGGGTCAGTTAGGGACTCCAATGTATTGAATCTAGCAATGATACGTTATGTTAGTTCACCAACACTGTCAAATCTATAATAGTGGTCCATATGCACACTATATTCCAAGCCATTAAGTCACTGCTTCCTATTTACTTTTGTGTAGCTTCTGAAAAGATTTGGACATTTAGCTAAACATCTCCATTTCAGTTCCATTAACACGGAGTGTGAGGAGATGTTTTCATTCATTTCTCCACCCTTTAATAGCCTGTAGGACATCTGAAATTAAAAGAAAGAGAAGCCGAGAGAACAGAAATCAGGGTCATAGCTCATGCTTTCCTGCTAAGTGCTGAGTGTGAGAGGTTAAGAGTGAAGAAAGGGAGGGCCAGAGGAAATAGAAATAGAGGACAAGATGAAAAAGAGAGCATTGACGTCTGTGAGAAAAAGAGCATCGGCCAGCCCCAATCCGCTCATGCTGTTCAGGGGGAAGCGTATTTAAATGTGACATGATGTTTGAGGTAAATGAGCTGACCTTAACCCTGCGGGTCAGAGCCTGCTGTGTGTGCGTGTGTGCTGGAGAAGCGGGGGTGGGTCCGCATAACCCTCCCCCTCGCTGTGATTGACAGCTCTTGTTTTTGTGAGTTTTTTCCCAGGGATCGGAGCATCCCAAAGCTCTTAAAACACTTCACACCACACAGATGCTGCTGGATGTGTGTGTGTGGCTTCCTTTTCATTGATTAGCGTAGTTGAAGTTCCTGCTGCGTCTGTGTATTAGTTATGAACACCTGATAAATACATTTGTAGGCTTATGTTAAAATATGGGTAACACTTAATTTCAACGGTGCACTTTAGACATCCTACTATAACTATAAATAACTGCGCAACTACATGTCAAGTAACTCAAAGGTGCTTAAAGGTGCAGTATGTAAGTTTCCCGTCCGCTAGAGGTCGCCTGTTCAAAACAACTGCAGAATAAAACCGCAAACTAACACGGATATAATGACACCTCACATCTAAAATAGCATCTCACCATTTACAAATAGCTGGAAACATTTGGGATATTGTAAGTGCTCTGAACACAATATATAACACTGGCCTAGAGGAGTTTGGATATTTGACTGCAGAAATCTTACATAGTGCAGCTTTAACACTTTATTTTGATGCTCCCATAACTTAGCAAGTACTTGTTAACTAACCCAGACCCTAACGCCTAATTCAGTCTACTAATACTCTAATGACTGGTAGCTGACGTGTAGTTGCAAAGTTACTTATAGTTAGTAGAATGTCTTAAGTGGACTATATTTTAACATTAAGTTTAGTAAGTTCAGAAACACTTTTTGTACTTGTGCTCCAAGACGCATGTGATGTATAGGTGAACGCCACTATTATTTAAAATAGGCTCATTCTCCGACTCCTCTAGAGTTAAACAGTTGAGTTTGACCGTTTTGAGCCGATCTCCGGGTCTGCACTGTTAGCATAGCTTAGCATAGATCATTGAATCTGATTAGACCGTTAGCATCTCGCTCAAAAATGTCCAAAGAGCAGTGATATCACACAGGCTAAATTCCGCCAACATAACCAGCGGGTCGAGCGGCTCACACTGGGAGCGCTGGGACTATTTTCAGCCGCTGTGTAATATCATTGCGCCGCTGCACTCATGGGGCGGCTCACAGCTCTTGATTATTACGCAGGAATGAGAGTATAGTTCCTGCCATATCGACCTAGAACATCACAACTTCTCATTTTCCGTCGGTCTTAGCACACGATGGAACTACAGAAGAGTCGAGTTTTAAACAGAAATGTGGAAAGTCTTTGGTCATTTTTGAGCGAGATGCTAACGGTCTAATCAGATTCAATGATCTATGCTAAGCTATGCTAAAAGTGTAGACCCGGAGATCGGCTCAAAACGGTCAAACTCAACTGTTTAACTCTAGAGGAGTCGGAGAATGAGCCTGTTTTCAATAATAGTGGCGTGTTCCTTTAAGTGAACTTCAACAGAGGAGGGGTCTAGTTTTGGCTGGGTCTGGTCTAGGGTGTTCTAGGTTGGTTCTTTCTGATCCCAAAGTTTGAATGAGATTCTGGTCTGTACATCCCTCAGGTCCTTCCCTCAGGGGTTTTTATCAAATGCCTGTGATCTCCAGAAACGAGAATGATTATCTCATCATTCAGTATGACGCTTTTCTTCAGAGCTGAAGTGAGCAGCACCGCGATCACTATCTTTATCCAGCGGCCACTAAAACGCGGATCTTCCCCAGCAGGCGTGATCAGGGCCGAGTCTGTGTTTAACGTGACCCCGCGACCCCTTTATTCACCAGCTCCTAAAACCCAGAGCAGATCCTTTAACCCCGGGGGTGTGACCCCTCCTCTGCCACAGCTGCGGTCAGACTCCGGACCTGAGAGATGTGGATCAGTGAAAAGAGAAGACAAACGTGCGAGTCAGGCTCCTCTGACCTCTGACCTCTGACCTCCCTTAACCCTGTTTCTGCTGAGAGCGATCGGGGGCCGAATCTTCACAGAAAGAGCGATCGCGCTGGGAAAGTCACTCCACTTCTGGCTCACACTGACCCATTTTCTGTGATCTCTGTTTCTCTGAGACAAAGAAAAATGCTTTTAAATGAAGATGATTATGCAGAGGCTTTGATGGTGAAGAGGGTCAGAGTTACAGCGTTTGCGGAGCCGTCTGAGATGAACAATAGTGTTGATCTAATGTTGTGCTTTTATACAGCAAACCAACAGCTCACCGGAGGTTTGACAATCACTTTAATACATTTAAATGATGAACACAAGGCACTTACACATTTTTACAGACGCATAGCTGTAGACAAAAAGACATGAATTATACTTACACTCTAAAAAATGCTGGGTTAAAAATAACCCAAGTTGGGTTGAAAATGGACAAACCCAGCGATTGGGTTGTTTTATCCTAGCGATTGGGTTGTTTTAACCCAACGATTGGGTTGTTTTAACCTAGGGATTGGGTTATTTTAACACAGCTATTGGGTTGTTTTATCCTAGCGATTGGGTTGTTTTAACCCAGCGATTGGGATGTTTTAACACCCAGCGATTGGGTTGTTTTAACCTAGGGATTGGGTTGTTTTAACCTAGGGATTGGGTTGTTTTAACCTAGGGATTGGGTTGTTTTAACCCAGGGATTGGGTTGCTTTAACCCAGCGATTGGGTTGCTTTAACCCAGCGATTGGGTTGCTTTATCCTAGAGATTGGGTTGTTTTAACCCAGCGATTGGGTTGTTTTAACCCAGCGATTGGGTTGTTTTAACCTAGGGATTGGGATGTTTTAACCCAGGGATTGGGATGTTTTAACCCAGCGATTGGGTTGTTTTAACCCAGCGATTGGGTTGTTTTAACCTAGGGATTGGGATGTTTTAACCTAGGGATTGGGATGTTTTAACCCAGCGATTGGGTTGTTTTAACCCAGCGATTGGGATGTTTTAACCTAGGGATTGGGATGTTTTAACCTAGGGATTGGGTTGTTTTAACCCAGGGATTGGGTTGTTTTAACCCAGCGATTGGGATGTTTTAACCCAGCGATTGGGATGTTTTAACCCAGCGATTGGGATGTTTTAACCTAGGGATTGGGATGTTTTAACCTAGGGATTGGGTTGTTTTAACCCAGCGATTGGGATGTTTTAACCCAGCGATTGGGTTGTTTTAACCTAGGGATTGGGATGTTTTAACCTAGGGATTGGGTTGTTTTAACCCAGCGATTGGGATGTTTTAACCCAGCGATTGGGATGTTTTAACCCAGCGATTGGGTTGTTTTAACCCAGCGATTGGGTTGTTTTAACCCAGCGATTGGGTTGTTTTAACCTAGGGATTGGGATGTTTTAACCTAGGGATTGGGTTGTTTTAACCCAGCGATTGGGATGTTTTAACCCAGCGATTGGGATGTTTTAACCCAGCGATTGGGTTGTTTTAACCCAGCGATTGGGTTGTTTTAACCCAGCGATTGGGTTGTTTTAACCCAGCGATTGGGTTGTTTTAACCTAGGGATTGGGTTGCTTTAACCCAGCGATTGGGTTGTTTTAACCCAGGGATTGGGTTGCTTTAACCCAGCGATTGGGTTGCTTTAACCTAGGGATTGGGTTGCTTTAACCCAGGGATTGGGTTGCTTTAACCCAGCGATTGGGTTGCTTTAACCTAGGGATTGGGATGTTTTAACCCAGGGATTGGGATGTTTTAACCCAGCGATTGGGTTGTTTTAACCCAGCGATTGGGTTGTTTTATCTTAGAGATTGGGTTGTTTTAACCCAGGGATTGGGTTGTTTTAACCCAGGGATTGGGATGTTTTAACCCAGCGATTGGGTTGTTTTAACCCAGCGATTGGGTTGTTTTAACCCAGCGATTGGGTTGTTTTAACCCAGCAATTGGGTTGTTTTAACCTAGGCATTGGGTTGTTTTAACCCAGCGATTGGGATGTTTTAACCCAGCGATTGGGTTGTTTTATCCTAGCGATTGGGTTGTTTTAACCCAACGATTGGGTTGTTTTAACCCAGCGATTGGGTTGTTTTAACCCAACGATTGGGTTGTTTTAACCCAGCGATTGGGATGTTTTAACACCCAGCGATTGGGATGTTTTAACACCCAGCGATTGGGTTGCTTTAACCCAGCGATTGGGTTGCTTTAACCCAGCGATTGGGTTGCTTTATCCTAGAGATTGGGTTGTTTTAACCCAGCGATTGGGTTGTTTTAACCCAGCGATTGGGTTGTTTTAACCTAGGGATTGGGATGTTTTAACCCAGCGATTGGGTTGTTTTAACCCAGCGATTGGGTTGTTTTAACCTAGGGATTGGGATGTTTTAACCTAGGGATTGGGTTGTTTTAACCCAGCGATTGGGATGTTTTAACCCAGCGATTGGGATGTTTTAACCTAGGGATTGGGATGTTTTAACCTAGGGATTGGGTTGTTTTAACCCAGCGATTGGGATGTTTTAACCCAGCGATTGGGTTGTTTTAACCTAGGGATTGGGATGTTTTAACCTAGGGATTGGGTTGTTTTAACCCAGCGATTGGGATGTTTTAACCCAGCGATTGGGATGTTTTAACCCAGCGATTGGGTTGTTTTAACCCAGCGATTGGGTTGTTTTAACCCAGCGATTGGGTTGTTTTAACCTAGGGATTGGGATGTTTTAACCTAGGGATTGGGTTGTTTTAACCCAGCGATTGGGATGTTTTAACCCAGCGATTGGGATGTTTTAACCCAGCGATTGGGTTGTTTTAACCCAGCGATTGGGTTGTTTTAACCCAGCGATTGGGTTGTTTTAACCTAGGGATTGGGTTGCTTTAACCCAGCGATTGGGTTGTTTTAACCCAGGGATTGGGTTGCTTTAACCCAGCGATTGGGTTGCTTTAACCTAGGGATTGGGTTGCTTTAACCCAGGGATTGGGTTGCTTTAACCCAGCGATTGGGTTGCTTTAACCTAGGGATTGGGATGTTTTAACCCAGGGATTGGGATGTTTTAACCCAGCGATTGGGTTGTTTTAACCCAGCGATTGGGTTGTTTTATCCTAGAGATTGGGTTGTTTTAACCCAGGGATTGGGTTGTTTTAACCCAGGGATTGGGATGTTTTAACCCAGCGATTGGGTTGTTTTAACCCAGCGATTGGGTTGTTTTAACCCAGCAATTGGGTTGTTTTAACCTAGGCATTGGGTTGTTTTAACCCAGCGATTGGGATGTTTTAACCCAGCGATTGGGTTGTTTTATCCTAGCGATTGGGTTGTTTTAACCCAACGATTGGGTTGTTTTAACCCAGCGATTGGGATGTTTTAACACCCAGCGATTGGGTTGTTTTAACCTAGGGATTGGGTTGTTTTAACCTAGGGATTGGGTTGCTTTAACCCAGCGATTGGGTTGCTTTAACCCAGCGATTGGGTTGCTTTAACCCAGCGATTGGGTTGCTTTATCCTAGAGATTGGGTTGTTTTAACCCAGCGATTGGGTTGTTTTAACCCAGCGATTGGGTTGTTTTAACCTAGGGATTGGGATGTTTTAACCCAGCGATTGGGTTGTTTTAACCCAGCGATTGGGTTGTTTTAACCTAGGGATTGGGATGTTTTAACCTAGGGATTGGGTTGTTTTAACCCAGCGATTGGGATGTTTTAACCCAGCGATTGGGTTGTTTTAACCCAGCGATTGGGTTGTTTTAACCCAGCGATTGGGTTGTTTTAACCCAGCGATTGGGTTGTTTTAACCTAGGGATTGGGATGTTTTAACCTAGGGATTGGGTTGTTTTAACCCAGCGATTGGGATGTTTTAACCCAGGGATTGGGATGTTTTAACCCAGCGATTGGGATGTTTTAACCCAGCGATTGGGTTGTTTTAACCCAGCGATTGGGTTGTTTTAACCCAGCGATTGGGTTGTTTTAACCCAGCGATTGGGTTGTTTTAACCTAGGGATTGGGTTGTTTTAACCCAGGGATTGGGTTGTTTTAACCCAGGGATTGGGTTGCTTTAACCCAGCGATTGGGTTGCTTTAACCTAGGGATTGGGTTGCTTTAACCCAGCGATTGGGTTGCTTTAAACTAGGGATTGGGATGTTTTAACCCAGGGATTGGGATGTTTTAACCCAGCGATTGGGTTGTTTTAACCCAGCGATTGGGTTGTTTTATCCTAGAGATTGGGTTGTTTTAACCCAGGGATTGGGTTGTTTTAACCCAGGGATTGGGATGTTTTAACCCAGCGATTGGGTTGTTTTAACCCAGCGATTGGGTTGTTTTAACCTAGGCATTGGGTTGTTTTAACCCAGCGATTGGGATGTTTTAACCCAGCGATTGGGTTGTTTTAACCCAGCGATTGGGTTGTTTTAACCCAGGGATTGGGTTGTTTTAACCTAGGGATTGGGTTGTTTTAACCCAGCGATTGGGTTGTTTTAACCTAGGGATTGGGTTGTTTTAACCCAGCGATTGGGTTGTTTTAACCTAGGGATTGGGTTGTTTTAACCCAGCGATTGGGTTGCTTTAACCCAACGATTGGGATGTTTTAACCTGGCAATTGGGTTGTTTTAAGCAAACATTTAACCCAACTGCTGGGTTTGTCCATTTTCAACCCTACTTGGGTTGTTTTTAACCCGGCATTTTTTAGAGTGTATAACATATTTCTTTTAAATGATGAACGCTCACATGATGAAAGAGAGCTCCGTTATATGAGTGGCCTAGATAAAGCCTGTCCCAACACACACACTTGTGCTCTCTGCGCCTGAAGTCTACTGATGTATTTCCTGTACTCGGCCCAAGTGTGCAGAGCGTTTGATTGCCCGATGGGACACACTTACAGTATAGTGTTATAAAAATGGATCTTTATTTACACATTGATTTTTAAGTACTAAACCTTCTATATGTCTGTTCAGTATGTAACTTGTGTAATTGTGGTGGTTATAATCAAGCGCTCAGTATTTATAAGCCAATAATTTCCCAAGCTCTCACTCAAATGGACCTAGCATTAGCCTTTGGACATGTTTAGTGTTTTAGAGTTAGCCTTTGGACATGTTTGAGTGTTTTAGAGTTAGCCTTTGGACATGTTTGAGTGTTTTAGAGTTAGCCTTTGGACATGTTTAGTGTTTTAGAGTTAGCCTTTGGACATGTTTGAGTGTTTTAGAGTTAGCCTTTGGACATGTTTGAGTGTTTTAGAGTTAGCCTTTGGACATGTTTAGTGTTTTAGAGTTAGCCTTTGGACATGTTTGAGTGTTTTAGAGTTAGCCTTTGGACATGTTTGAGTGTTTTAGAGTTAGCCTTTGGACATGTTTGAGTGTTTTAGAGTTAGCCTTTTAGAGTTAGCCTTTGGACATGTTTGAGTGTTTTAGAGTTAGCCTTTGGACATGTTTGAGTGTTTTAGAGTTAGCCTTTGGACATGTTTGAGTGTTTTAGAGTTAGCCTTTGGACATGTTTGTGTGTTTTAGAGTTAGCCTTTGGACATGTTTGAGTGTTTTAGAGTTAGCCTTTGGACATGTTTGAGTGTTTTAGAGTTAGCCTTTGGACATGTTTGAGTGTTTTAGAGTTAGCTTTTGGACATGTTTGAGTGTTTTAGAGTTAGCTTTTGGACATGTTTGAGTGTTTTAGAGTTAGCCTTTGGACATGTTTGAGTGTTTTAGAGTTAGCTTTTGGACATGTTTGAGTGTTTTAGAGTTAGCTTTTGGACATGTTTGAGTGTTTTAGAGTTAGCTTTTGGACATGTTTGAGTGTTTTAGAGTTAGCTTTTGGACATGTTTGAGTGTTTTAGAGTTAGCCTTTGGACATGTTTGAGTGTTTTAGAGTTAGCCTTTGGACATGTTTGAGTGTTTTAGAGTTAGCCTTTGGACATGTTTGAGTGTTTTAGAGTTAGCCTTTGGACATGTTTGAGTGTTTTAGAGTTAGCCTTTGGACATGTTTGAGTGTTTTAGAGTTAGCCTTTGGACATGTTTGTGTGTTTTAGAGTTAGCCTTTGGACATGTTTGAGTGTTTTAGAGTTAGCCTTTGGACATGTTTGAGTGTTTTAGAGTTAGCCTTTGGACATGTTTGAGTGTTTTAGAGTTAGCCTTTGGACATGTTTGAGTGTTTTAGAGTTAGCTTTTGGACATGTTTGAGTGTTTTAGAGTTAGCTTTTGGACATGTTTGAGTGTTTTAGAGTTAGCCTTTGGACATGTTTGAGTGTTTTAGAGTTAGCTTTTGGACATGTTTGAGTGTTTTAGAGTTAGCTTTTGGACATGTTTGAGTGTTTTAGAGTTAGCTTTTGGACATGTTTGAGTGTTTTAGAGTTAGCTTTTGGACATGTTTGAGTGTTTTAGAGTTAGCCTTTGGACATGTTTGAGTGTTTTAGAGTTAGCCTTTGGACATGTTTGAGTGTTTTAGAGTTAGCCTTTGGACATGTTTGAGTGTTTTAGAGTTAGCCTTTGGACATGTTTGAGTGTTTTAGAGTTAGCCTTTGGACATGTTTGAGTGTTTTAGAGTTAGCCTTTGGACATGTTTGAGTGTTTTAGAGTTAGCCTTTGGACATGTTTGAGTGTTTTAGAGTTAGCCTTTGGACATGTTTGAGTGTTTTAGAGTTAGCCTTTGGACATGTTTGAGTGTTTTAGAGTTAGCTTTTGGACATGTTTAGTGTTTTAGAGGATGGTCTCCTCTCTGCTCCACCTCAGAGCCTCCAGTGTGGCGCTCAGCTCCGCCTCTTTGGACGCGTGGCGTTCGTTCATGACGGAGATTTGCTTCTCCAGTCGCCACAGCTGCTCCTGGTGCTTCTTTCGAGAACTTCTGCAAGTGCTTGAGGCTTTACTGTTGAAACATATTTTTTAGCGATTAATCCTAGCATCCTCAGACATGTGTGGCTGTATACAGGTCATTTTAATGCTGACACAGGTAACTGCTCTTTTACACACGGGATTCAAACCAGGAGTCGGGCACGCTAATGTAACCCCTCCTGATCGAACCACTCTCTCCAAGCGGGGCTCGAACCCGGGTCTGGACGCTCTAACAAGGAGGATAAAGGCTGCAACCTCTAGTGTCAGTCACTAGAGCATATCTTGAGATCAGAGGAGTGAGGTTTACTCACACAGAGACTATTAGCGGACCTCCGTTATACTCACCCCCCTAAACCTCACTCCCATCTGGGTCACTGCACCAATGTAACCCCTCCTGTTCAAACCACCCTCTCCAAGCGGGGCTCGAACCCGGGTCCGGACGCTCTAAAAACGAGGCTTAAGGCTGCAACCTCTAGTGTCAGTCTCTAGAGTCAGGGGTCTTCAAATAAAATTGCTTGAGGTCCAGTAAATGAAAGCCTCCTCACCGGCCGAGGTCCGGACAATTATATACCTAAAAACAATA